>JAVXUM010000036.1:4271976-4291212 GCA_035590655.1 Pouteria glomerata
TCTTCTTTTTTCATTTTTTTTTTTTAAATAAAAACTTTAGGATACTCAAAACGGGACCTAAGCTTCCGTATGCAAACAACTCAGCCTGGTATTCATTTTGATTTAGAATTTAAATAGGACAATGGCGAAAAACTGAGGTAGGCAATATATATATATATTTATTTACTTTCAAAGAAAATAAAAGGGGTATTTAGATTGATAAAAAATAATAAAATTTAATAAAAATTATAAATTTATAATTAGTATAATAAGATAAAAATAAATAAATTTTTAAAATTTTTAATATTTTTTAACGATTTTCAGTAATTTTTATAATCTCAAACGACATAATAACTAAAATTTAAATATATTTATCATTTTTTAAATAGAAATTACAATAATATAAAATTGAAAAAGATGTGATTGAGTGCTAATAAAAATTTAACTAATTTAATATCAAAATTATTTAACTTATGCAACTCTTTCAGCTCAAATTTGAATTATCAAATACCATCGTGGTCACAGAAAATTTATTTTAAAAATTAAAAACAAAAATCTCATCTGAAAAATATCTGATTATATAAAAAAAAAAAAGTAAACTATTTCATCTTAAAAAAAAAAAAAAGAAAAAGCGAAATTAAGAAAGGAATACAAAAAGAAATCGGGAACTCAACACACAATCTTTTCTTTCCCAACAAGAAAAGCAGCACTTCTCACTATAAACAGCCAATCCACAATCTTCAGATCTTCCCATTCCACCGTACTCTCTGCAACTCTCCCTTACGTTCTTTTGAGTGCTCTGTTTTTCGTCTAATTGAAGAAGATGAGTAACCCAGCTGAATCCTCCGACTCGTAAGTCTCCTCTTTCCCAGATCTTCATGTCCTACATTTATATGTCATCTTCTTGTAAATGTATATATGTGTGTGTATGTATAGGAGAGTTCATATATGTTTTTTGTTTTGTGGATTTCATCTTTCTGGGTTCTGACGTTGTGTGTGTATTTTTATTGGCAGTAAGGGAACGAAGAGGGACTTCAGTACTGCGATTCTGGAGCGCAAGAAGGCCCCCAATCGGCTTGTTGTCGATGAAGCAGTCAACGATGACAACTCGGTGGTTGCGCTTCATCCCGACACAATGGAGAAACTTCAGCTCTTCCGTGGCGACACGATCTTAATCAAGGTTCGGTTTGTCCTTTTTTTTTTTTTTTTTCTTGGGTTCGTTTTGAATTATTCGAGTAAATTTCTATGCATTCGTATCTGGTGTTTTAGGGTTGCTTTTGATTCAGTTGGTTGGACTGTGTTGGAGTTTTTGATTCTTGGATTTTGGTTTGTTGGGGATGATGTTGGATTCTTCTTTTTTTTTTTTTGGGGGGGGGGGGGTTGGGTTTCCAGTCCAGAAACAAGAATAATATGAGTTATATATTTTGAGATAAGCATCCAAAATATGAGTACCATTGCATGATGTGAGTTATCATATGAGTTATCAAGTAGTAAAGAATTGGTGAGTAATGCGGTATCGTCTTCCACATAGAACGTCTTTTCTATAGTTTTTTGTAATGAAAAATTGGAATTGTTTTGTTGAGTTAGCATGGGTTGAATATATGAAATCAAATTTCTTTTTTTTTTTTTTTTCCTTTTGATGAAAACAACGTAATTGAATAAGATTGAACCAAAGGATTTACATGCTTATAATTTCACAGCTGATTATTTGTGATTGCTGATTTGCAATTTCAATATCATTGATTTGAAAATGGAAAATCTAGCAAAATCAAGTTCATGTAACTAGGATTGGTTTCTAGTAAGAATTTGAGTACCATTGCATGAAAGTTTATCTCATGATAATTCTGACATTTATCTCTTGGTTCCAGCAATCTATTACACTTCCTTAGCCTCAAATATGCTTCAAATAATCCTTTTAAGCTTCTTGAACAGACAAAGGCGATAATCAATAGTTGGGATTCCGTTGTAAAAATAAGCTTTAAAGGCAAAAAATGTATGTAATGAACATGAATAAATGCCCTTAACATGAAAATTGTGATATGCATCAGCTATTTACATAGCAATGCTTTGTCTTTTTACCTAATATATGGATTGACTTTAGGCTGAGACAGATAGGGAAGCTGGAGGAAATAAAGGTGTTTCTGACAAGCAGATCCGTTTGAAGATCTTTTCGCCAAATGTTCTTGATATCACACTGGTCGATTTGCCTGGTATAACAAAGGTTCCTGTAGGCGACCAGCCTTCTGACATTGAAGCAAGGATTAGAACAATGATAATGTCATATATCAAACTCCCAAGCTGTTTGATTTTAGCTGTTACACCAGCAAATTCTGATTTGGCAAATTCAGATGCCCTACAGATAGCTGGAAATGCTGACCCTGATGGTGAGTTATGTTGCCTCTGTTTCAGATTCTCGGCTTTTCTATAACAATTCAGATAAACAACTTGAATGCTAACAATAGCAAGATTTGGATCACCACATTACTGTGTTGCTTATTTGTGGTACTTTCTGTTGGCAGGTTATCGAACCATTGGTGTGATCACAAAGGTCAGAATAAATCAGCGTGAACCTTTTTCAGTGGATTTTTTTAATTCTGATGTGAGTTTTTTTTTTGGGCTATAGTTGGATATTATGGACAGAGGTACAGATGCCCGCAACTTTTTGCTTGGAAAAGTAATTCCTCTTCGGCTTGGTTATGTAGGCGTTGTCAATCGTAGTCAGGAGGTAATCCATCTTTAAAGCAATAAAGAATTTCCAATTTAATTATTATCCGCTTTGTACTTATAAGGGAAGAAAGGCTTAAATTTGATTTTATTTGAATGTATTAGTCTTTATTTATTGAAAAAGAAGCATATTAGTCTTTACTGTTTTAGTGCATTGTTAGTTTATCCGGGCTGCAATGTGTTTTGCTCATGCTACTCACACCAAATACATAAATAATCTCAGATGCAATGGATGATTCATAACATCAAAAGCTGCAATATTTCACTTCTTGATATTTCTTGTCATCACACTTTTAAGTGAAAACCTATCACAGGGAATGTTATCCTAATTCCCAAAGTCTGGCTGGTACTTTACTTCTGTTCTTGAATGTTATATTTCTCAGCAAACATGAACTGTATTAGTACTGTATTACGTTGTTTATTTACAATAGTAGCTACAGATAGCCACAGCATATAAAAAACCGAGGTTTTCTCTTTTATGCTGGGAGTCAATTTAGGTCGTGTTAATACTGCTAATACCCATCATCATCCTTCAAGTTATCCACGGGCTAACAAGATAGTCATATACAGTTCTTACGGACTGTAGTTAACTGGTGTTAAATATTTCAGGATGCAATGAACTATGCATTGTAAGGGCGATGAACCATTGGCTTAACAAGATAATTGATGCTAATGTGGGTGTTGTACAGAAAGGTCTATTACATGTAGAATCTCTCTCTCTCTCTCTCTCTCTCTCTCTCTCTCTCTCTCTCTCTCTCTCTCTCTTTTTCTTGCTTTTTCCTGGTTGTGTAATGACTTAAAAATCTGGATGGTCCACAAATGGTGAACACTAGAAAATTTACTTACAACCTACCGGGTCAACCACTGTTGTTTATTGAAATTATAAGTGCTTCTTTCATTTAATGTGCTAATAGTAGTTCGAGTAATGTTTTGACTCCCCCATCTCCTTCAGTACTTCTCCCCACAAGTCCAACCGCTTGCACTTTTTTCTTCGCTCGGTTTCCTTCTGTGCCTTTTGCAGTAACCCATGGATGCCATCTATCCACTAAAAAAGGACATTCCCTAAGCTTTTTCTTGTAACCCTGTACTCATTTGTCGACTTTGGTGACAAGATGGTGAATAAAAACCCCTGGTGCCCCAATTCTTTTACGTCTACCCCTCCAGGAAGCTTCCAGCTTTGTTCGACATATCGCTGAACATCAGTGACTTCCATTTGTGACTGCTCAACCCTCCAATTTCCCCACACTACATCTCTCGATGCCAAAAACCCCTCTCCCCCATCCCTCCCATTGACTGCTAGCCACTATCTAGCATCTTTACGATCTTGCCCGCGAAAGGAATTTGATATTGACCATCGATGGGTCATTACTGTTTCAACATAAGAATTTCTCATTGTTGTTTGCAAGGTATCACCTCCTGGGTCAAACTCAGATAAGATTTGAAGGAAACCCTCCCATACTTCTCCCTTTTCATCCTTGAGAATACATGCCAATGAACTCCTTGCAGAGTGAAGGATCTGAACTTCAACACATCCTTCCCTTTATTTCTCAATCGCGTACAAAGCGTCATCTGGCGGCCACCGACTAACCCCCTAGCTGTTGGTACTTGTTACCCCCTTCCATGCTTAATCGCTCTCTTGCACATCTCCTTCCCCCATCGGACTTCTTCCCCAAATATGAAGATTGATTTATGAAAATTCCACCTCCTTTCGACTATTTGATGCCGTCACTGTACTTTCCATTGACCACAACATCGAACGTGCTGCCTCCTTTTTGAAAGATTTTCCTTTTTGTCACCGTTGCTCGATTTTAGTTCCATGGAAGAAACCTTAGATTTCGACCAGAGTCCCTCATTTCCTCTTGATACAGAAAATGTATAATTAGAGAAAAGGATATGTAAGGAAAAGTAGATATATCATCATGAGGAAAGACTTGACTACAATGTAGTCGCCACCTATGGAAACTTTTCTCTTAATCATCTTATGGAAGGATATGTTTGAACTTGGGTTTAATGAAAACCCTAGGATTGGACACTACTCTCATCTTGTTTAGGTGTTGTCAATTCCTTAAAATGCATTATATTATTTCACCTTATTCATGTAAAGCCTAGTGACTATTTGAGGGTATGTGGACACCCAAATTAGAGGGCTTAAAATGAAATAACTTGGAATCAATAATTTGTCCAAAATAAACTTAATTATGAGATTTCAAGCTACATGGATTATGAGATTTCAAGCTACATGGGAGGCATCTCAAGCTAATTTTTATTACATTTCAAAGGAGATCCATGAGTAGCTGCATAATTGCCTTTTGTTGATCATATGCTCTACCGAAGGGATACCGTTGTCCTTTCTTTGCATCCCTTTTGAACCTAGGTACATGGGAGTGGGGAAGTGTATGCCATAGTTAGAATGTGACGACTTAAAGTAACAACTATATATTTTCCTTGTCTAATTGGTTTATTTATTTTGTTTATTTACTTATTTATTTATTTTTGGTTTTGGGATGGGGGTACATGTAGTTCTTGTGTGCCAAGTAACATGCCTTTTTTGTGTCCTGCCTGAAGTGGACTCATATATCTTTCTAGCCTAACACTGTCGAATGGCTTAGTTGAGGGCAAGTCATGGGTAAGAGTTGAACGCTTGACCTTTACATCCTCCAAACCCTACAATAGCGACCTACAAAAGTTAAGACATGGTCCTGCTGTGCTGAAAATGCATTCATTTTACTTTGGACTAGTTTGGGCATGTGATTGGGATAGGATCAAATGGATGGTCATCCTTGTGGGTCTAAACTTTCTGCAAAATTGAACTAAGGACTAAGTAAATGATTGCCTGGCAAGAATAATGAATAAAATTTTTATAGATGTTAAGTGCCTAGCAAGAATAATGAATAAAATTTTTATAGATGTTTAGTGCCTAGCAAGAACAATGAATAAAATTTTTATATATGTCAACTTGTAAAATTGCTGCCTTCTCTACCATATGATGGCTTTTATTACGTCAACTCAGGGGTTGGCTGCAACAATGCAGTCGATGTAGGTTGAGGAATTGTGATTGGTGTCACTTTGTCCACGAATTTTATCCTTATTATTTGTCTCCTTTTCTTCTTGTGACAACCCTAACCTCCGGATGGCATGTGTTGAGTCTTGGAAGCATAAGCGAGACCTTGGTATGTATGTAGGAGTCATGAACCCAATTATCACTTCCTTGCTAGCTCTCTTGGGGAGGTTCCTTGGTTGTTACGTATGATATCAGAGCCAACCCATGCATGTGCCTATGTGGTCAGGGCATTGCATTGCATCCATTTCTTGTTATGGTGTTGGCTGACTGCCTAGTGATTGTGGGCTTGAGCTGCTAAAGGGGGAAGATTGAAACAACTCCGACCTGCAGGTGATGTTTTGAGTCTCACATTGGAAGTGTAGGTGGGGGCCTCGAGTATATAACCAGGGGCTGTGAACCTAATTGTCATCTCCTTGGTTAGCTCTTTTGTTGAGCTCTCATGTTGTTGCACTTCTTTCTTTTTTATTTACTTATTTTAATATCAATTCCTGTGCTATATATGTCTAAAACAGAAGGGGAAAAAGTGTGGATTAATAAAATAAGATCAATGTATAAGCTTATATTTATGTGCTACCGTGAAAAATTTGTATCTAGGCAGTTCTATGGGACAGTTCATGGTAGGAAGTCAAGGAGAATAAATTTAGTTTAGGTAACAAATTTGTGATACTAATTTTTAAGTTATTGAAATTTTGTACAATCATTCGTTGATATGGTTGTCTTATTGATTAGCAGGTGTGTTATTTTGTAAGTACGTTTACTTCTAATCTGAATAATTATTATCATCATTAAACAGGATATCATGCTCAACCGGAGTATTAAGGATGCACTTGCGGCTGAGGAGAAGTTCTTTCGCAGTCGTCCAGTATGTTCATACTATTCTTCAACTATTGTGTGCATGCTGACTTATCATTGACCTTAATTATTTGTATCGTTACTTAGGTTTATAGTGATCTTGCGGATCGATGTGGCATCCCCCAGTTGGCAAAGAAGCTGAACCAGGTACAGCAGTGTGTCATCGAATTGTTATGATTTCTCATACAACATGTTTTTTTACTCTAGAAATAGATGTGGCAATCTTCAATTTGGTTTCAAGTATCTTGTTTTACTTGTGTGGTCTCTTTGGGCATATTCACACAGACGCACTGGTTGCTCTCTCTCTCTCTCTCTCTCTCTTGTGTACAAACACATCTGATTCATATATGGTTGCTGTTTTTCTTCCTTTCGTTGCCTCCTGTATTAATCTGTTATTTTTGACAATTTCAAGTCTTTAAACTGTTAAGTAATCTGAGAAGGCTATATAGGTCTCATGGAAGCTTGCTTCTTTCTTATGCAGATTCTGGTACAACACATCAAGACAGTACTTCCAGGGTTGAAGTCACGCATAAGTGCTGCACTGGTTTCTGTTGCAAAGGAGCATGCTAGCTATGGAGAAGTCACTGAATCAAAGGCATGTACTATCCTTTTTTCCCATGTTCTCAACATATAATGCTTTGAGACCATTGTTTAATTAATTGCAATTTGTTTCAAGTTACGGCCATTGGTTACAAATTTTGTTTTTACCGACAAAAAAAAAAAATTATGATGTTGGTATAGGTTTGCTTTTTGGGTCATTGACATATTTCTGGCAGTGTACTTATGTCTAGTTGTAGTTGAATATGTTCATGTGTTTCCAATAAAGTTGGCCCCTCATCGAAATTTTTCTACTATTTTTGTTCTTACTTCTAATTTTTTTCCCCTAACAATTAGGCTGGTCAGGGAGCTCTCCTTCTAAACATTCTTTCTAAGTATTCTGAAGGTAAAGTATATGTAGCTCCATCTACTTCACCATCTTTTGGGGCAATGAAGTTTACATTCTTTGTATGATCCTTATGTATTGTCAGTGCTGAAGCCTTATTGATGCACCATCAATTCATTGTTGGAAACAGCATTTTCTTCAATGATAGAGGGGAAAAATGAAGAAATGTCAACATCTGAGCTGTCTGGTGGTGCCCGGATCCATTATATCTTCCAGTCAATATTTGTTAAGAGTTTGGAGGTTTGTGTTATTTACATTAGTTGTCATTTGGCGTTTCTCTGATATTCTAGATTACTGGGTCTTTACTCTTGTCAAGTATATTCATTTTAGGAGTTTCTTGTCATCAAATAAAAATGCAGAAAGTTTCATTTTCCGGCTTCCTACTTTTTGCACTTCTTCGCAGTTAATGACTTTTATGCTTATGTTCGTTTAATACCTGGTTGAAGGGGGACAATGCAAGGAAATGTTTCAGAACCATTCCAAAGTTGAATGGTTACGAGATTCACTCTCCCTTGTCTCTTCTTTCAGTCTTTGTAGCAATTAAATGGAACATAGTTTAAAAGTTAATTACTCCATCTTTGGGTTTTACCATAAAACTATACTTTTGAAATAGCAACTTGGTTGAAGATGTTTTAGAAGTTCCTTGACACTTCTATCCTAAAAAAATTACGGATCAGCTAGTTGGCTTCCTGTGCAGTTGTGATCAATGTTTTTATTAGTAACCGGACACAACTGAACTTGAAGTTGCTAATAGTCCAATAATCCATAAAATTTGAGAAGGCTGGATCTCTCTTGCAGGAGGTGGATCCATGTGAGGACTTGACTGATGATGACATACGGACTGCCATTCAGAATGCAACTGGTCCTAGGTCTGCATTATTTGTTCCAGAGGTAGGTTGTATGTTTTTATGTTTTTCATTTGGAAAACTTGAATGCTTAATTTGTATTTTACTGGCACACACCCCCTGGGGGCGCGCACGCGCGTCTCTATGACATTCATCTATGTTATTTTAATGTCCTAATTTGCAGGTTCCATTTGAAGTTCTTATTCGAAGGCAAATAGCTCGTTTGTTAGACCCTAGCCTTCAATGTGCTAGGTTTATCTATGATGAGTTAATTAAGGTAAGTTAATTCTTAATGTTCATCTGTGTGGTTTGTGGAGTGTCGTTTACTCGCATCAAGGCATTGATTTAATAATTCCATTTTAGATGAGCCATCGCTGTGTGATCAATGAACTACAGCGGTTTCCTGTTCTAAGAAAACGTATGGATGAGGTTATAGGGAACTTTTTGCGAGAAGGCCTTGATCCATCGGGGACAATGATTGGACACATAATTGAAATGGAGGTATGCTGAATATGTTGTTTTCAATTCCATTCCTGCTAGCTTCTGATTCATAATACTTGACAGAAATGAAGATAAAGGTCTTTTTAAAGCAAAATTTGGGACCTAATCTGTGTATCCTTGTCAGAATAGTAACAGGTTTGAAACCTAGTTTCTTAGAAATTCTGTATGCTTTATGATGGTCAAGTGATCGTAACAAATTATGGTTGATAGTAGAAGTTCTGCACTACCTAGCTTTTCTGAGACCTTATTTTGCTGTTTGTAGCAATCAACTGATCTTGCCAGCCTTCCATTTTTGTTCTTGAACATTATGATTCATAATTGGTACTCAACTTTTACACATTTCAACGGGGCTGTTCCTAGATTTCCTAATTATGACATCATTCCTGTTATTTTATGCATATTTCTTTCTATCTTTATTCGTTTGTTAGTTGTTGACTGCCTTTTTCTCAATTCTTCTATTTTTATTGACTTTTGAGTGTTCAAATGCAATCACACACACATATATGAACGTTACTGTTTAATAAGAATGTCACATTGTGACTTGTCATTTTCCCACAGACAGATCTCAAAATTTTTCTATAATTTTTACTTATGCAATAGATGAGATGGGTTTTAGAACCTGTTACACTTGGCTTGGATTTAGGGTATAACTATTTTGTTCTTTGTGGGTGGTTTGGCTTCACAATTGTCTGTTCCTGTATGTGTGTGTAGGGTGGTAGGGTGGTTGCCTCCTACGCTTGGGCTAATGGTGTTTATTGTAGTGTAGTTTATGCTTATTGTAGTGTAGTTTATGCCAACTTACTATGATGATTGTTTCCAGGAATGCAATTGGAAATTGAATTCACATGCCAGTCATTGCTTAATGGCATAGTTTTGTATCTGCTGGGTCAAAGCTGTGAATATGGATCTGAATATTTCGGTTTATCCTATGTGCTTGTTTTCAAATATTAACTTCTCAGTTTCATGCATTTGTGAGTGTACATTTTCGCATTTTTCTGGAATGACCGCATTATCATCACCGATGCAAATTTTCTAATTTTGCATTCTAGATGGACTACATTAATACTTCACATCCAAATTTCATTGGTGGGAGCAAAGCTGTTGAGATAGCATTGCAACAGATAAAATCCAATAGGGTAACTGCACCCATTCCCAGGCCAAAGGTATGTGTAAAAGGCACTTTTGTTCACTGTAAGTTTTGTATGCATCCCCTTCATCTGTCGTTCGGACTGCACCTCCTAAAAATCTAAATCGGACGCATGTTGTCTGCTAGGATGTTGATCCAGAAAAGGCACCAACATCTGAGCGAAATCTGAAATCTCGTGCTATTCTTGCAAGACCAGTAAATGGAATTGTCCCTGAGCAGGTATTTGAGTTGTTTGTCATGTAATTCAATGGTACTATGGTTCGTTGAACAGCTTGCCATAACATAAGACCCCAGTTAGGTTGCCTTTACCGTTATTCTTTGGAGAATAGAAGTTTTTGTGCAATGGAATTTATTCAAATGTATGATTATTCTTATTGTAATGATTCTGTTGTTTTAGGGAGTTCGGCCTGTAGCAGATGTTGAGAAATCCACATCATCTGGTAAAGTGTTAATGCTCACTTTCTTTCTTTCTTTTTAAAGCTATCCTGATCAGTATTTTGTTAGGAGTGACCAGCCGTCTATTTGCTTTGAAAATAACCTCATTTGGTATGGTTTATGATTAATCAGCAAGTACAACCAGCTCAAGCTGGGGGATTTCATCTATTTTTGGTGCTTCCAATGGTCGCATGTCTATCGTCAAAGAAAACTCAACAAACAAGGCTTTTAGTGATCCTGTTCAGAGCATGGAGCATGCATTATCTGTGATCCATTTGAGAGAGGTATGAGCAAAAGTTCTACTGGAGCCTTGACCTTTTATGTCTTTATGGTCCTGATAAATGTCTGTCGATGTTTTGTAAGCCCCCAACCGTCTTGAGACCAACAGAAGCCCGTTCAGATCAGGAGGCTATTGAAACACAAGTCACAAAACTGCTGTTGAGGTCATATTATGACATTGTTAGAAAGAATATTGAGGATTCTGTTCCAAAAGCAATTATGCACTTCCTGGTAATTGTTACTACAAAGATTATCTCTGGAGTTGGCAGTTCTAGAATAAACAATAAATTATTTGTTAATTTTGTCTTTTCAATGGGTAAAAACACGTGAATCTTACATATCTAGTCTTTCATTTATTCTGATAGGTCTGTCAATCTCTTTGATTCATTGCCAGGTAAATCACACAAAAAGAGAGCTGCACAATGTATTTATTAAAAAGCTTTATAGGTAACTCACCATAATGACATCTTTTTCTTTAAGAATGGAGCGTATACTATCACTGTTATTAATTTTTTTTTTCTAGCTATGATTTGGATTATTAAACAATGGTACTTTTCTAGATATGATTTCATTAGTCGATTATGATGCTTGTGCATTCATCTTGTCATCTGAAACAGAGACAACCTGTTTGAGGAGATGTTGCAGGAACCTGATGAAGTATCAGTGAAGAGAAAACGCACCCGAGAGATACTCCGTGTACTTCAGCAAGCTTTCCGGGTGGGTTTCCTTTTATCTTTGTTTTTTGTAGAAGATATTTTACCCAGAATTTTTCCATTGCATGTGACAGTGCACTGGTCTCCTGAGCATTTTGAACGTCCCTTCCCCCAATTCCTCCCCTCCAAAAAAAATAAAATAAAATAAAATAAAAAATAATAATAAATAAATAAATAATTGAAGGATGGGAAAGTGGCTTAGCAGCTTTATTGGGATGGCTAGCAAGGGTCAAACAATTAGAAGATTTTGAAATTTCACCTTTAATTATATGTTGTTTTCCTAAGACTCTGTTTGGATCAAGGATTTGTCAAGCAAAAGGTTTTGGTTTGTGATGGAAAATAAAAGGGAAAATACATGGGATTTGAGAGATTAGAAACTAATTTATTGATGAATGCTTTTTATTTTATTATATTTTTTAATCTATTCAAAAGCGTTGCGTACTTGATATTTGATGTTCCTTCCTCTTTTCTTTTCCTTTTTACTCACCAAATCCTCACTCCAAACGCGCCCCAACTGTATGGTATTTAACTGCTGGCTGGCCATAATGGTATAGATAACCATGCTTTCCCTACGTCATAACCAATTTGAGTGGTGCAATGCATCTGTTCAAGATTATTAGCTGTTATTTTTTAATCCCAGTGACAAATACTTGAAAATTTTTATTAGGTGCTACTTCTTAGTGAAGTTTACAGCACCAATCCGTGAATGCATCTGATCTGGGAAAATATTCTGTTTCTTTTGGTCTTCTTGTCTTCTCTGTAGACATTGGATGAATTGCCATTAGAAGCCGAGACAGTTGAGAGGGGTTACAGTCTGAGTACTGATCCAACAGGCTTGCCAAAGATTCACGGGCTGCCAACATCATCCATGTATTCGACGAGCAGTGGTTCAACTGATTCCTACGCAGCTTCTCCCAAAAACCCTAAACCACGCAAATCGTCTTACTCTGGGGAACTGCAGCCGCCTTTCTATGCTCATACAGATTCCAATGGCAACGGACGCAATTCCATTCTGGGACTGTAGCCTACAGTTGGTTGATAATCTAATTGAAAGGAACACACGGGACCAAGTTCGTATTCTTGTTCAACATTCTTGCAAGAGATCTGCAATCGGGGTCTGGCTATATCAGCGTTAGTATTTTTTTTATTCCCAAGGAAGATGCAATGCAAGCTAGATATTACCCGTTGCCTTGCCAGATATATAGTTCGGTTGTCTTTTTTTTTTTTTTTTTTTTTTTTTTTCCTTATGAAAAAAATATAGCTTCTTACAAAATGCATTATTGATAAAGCTTCGAAGGCAAATAAGGAGATGTTGATTTCCTCCTATGTGGAAAACACTTCAAATTCCTAGTGTTTACTTCTTGTTGGTTTGCTTGGGGCCTCTAAAAATTGTTGAGAGAGTGATCTTTTGGTTTTGGTCTTTGTTTCCGTTTTGTAGCTACCTAGTTGGAATTGGATTGTAATCTCCATGATTAGCAAGCTAGTCAAGGATTGTGTGTAGCGTTACCATTTGTTCTTTTTTGGGAAGCTATGTTATTGGGAGCGTTTAGAAACACAATTTTTAGTAAAACATTACTAACTTTTGATTGAATGTTTGGGAAGTCACTAATTTTTTTTTTATTATTTTTTTACTTAGTTAAAATATTTTTTAAATTTAAAAGTGATAAAAAAAAATTACTAAAATTTGTTAAAAATTATTAAAAATTCATTAAAATTGTCAAAAATTGTTAAAATTTTTATTAAATACTTAAAAATTATAAAAATTTGTTACTTATCTTATCAAATATATCAAAAAATTATTATTATTTGGTTAAAAAAATATTAAAAATTATTAAAAATCGTGTTTTCAAACACTTTTCATTGGTGTCTAGTAGTGATTATATTTTTTTCATTATTCTCTCTGTATTTTTTTTGTTGTGACCATTTTTAATCCTTGACATTTTATTATGTACTGGACATAATAGCCATTGATGCCAGAGAGGCAATTTTTGGTGCTTAGATAGTGCTGCTTGGAATCTTCGTATATTTGATAGTGATAGACACTCGAATATATTGAACCTTTGTTTCTTTCGTCACCGTTGGATAATAGTTAAGGTAAGTAGTACAATAGAGATTGGGGTGGGATAAGATTATACATGCAATGAGATTATATATATATTGAGATTAAACTGTTCAATAGAATTATTTCATGTAATATTTGGTTTACCGAAGTAATATAAGAGATCGGAGTGGAGAATCTATCTTCAATTTTTGAAAGAAAGTAATCCTAAGGGGGGATTGTGTTATTCTCTCCCCATCTATTTTTTTTTTTATATATTATTTTTAGGTTTTGTTTAATAAGAACTTGAGAAGGAAAAAGAGAAATCCTGAAGAGAGGATTGTGTTATTCTCTCCTCATTTATTTATTATTTTTAGGGTTTGTTTAATAAGAACTTGAGAAGGAAAAAGGGAAGAAAAATTAAAAAAGCGAAATAAAATAAAATGTAGTACAATTTTTTTTTTTTTTTTTTTTTTTATGATCACAAATTAAGAAGGCTATGAATATATATAAATATATATTTTATTAATCATAAAGAGTTAAGAATATGAAAATGATTTTATTTATCTGAAACCATTATTCCAAACACGTGGTCATAAATTTTAC
Source organism: Pouteria glomerata (assembly GCA_035590655.1). Lineage (NCBI taxonomy): Eukaryota > Viridiplantae > Streptophyta > Magnoliopsida > Ericales > Sapotaceae > Pouteria > Pouteria glomerata. Next base: position 4,286,100 of record JAVXUM010000036.1, read on the forward strand.
ATTCTCATTTTGGGATTCATGTTTGTGTTCTTCAATCGGAGATTTTATCAATCTATTTTTCATGATTTACAGGATTAGAGGTATTTTTTAATACAATTGTCAAATCTAAACAAAATTCATGGTAGAAGTCATTTATCTATAACCATTTAGCATGACGTATAAAATTTTAGACAACAATTAAAGGGACAAAGTCTAATTTATATTAATTTATTAAAAAAAAAAGAATATTTGTTAATATTTTTAAAAAAAATGACCCAACTAAGGGGGTGTTGGGTATAACGAAAAATAATAAAAAATATAATTTGTAGAAAAGTTAGGGTTTTGGTGCAGCCACCAAATCATGTTTTTCATAGTTGATAGTGAAATTTTTTAACTTTTATGTTAACTTTTTGTAGAAAAAATTAATTAGAACGGTTTTTTGATCCGTCAAAACGGTTTTATGTTAGAATTTGTGAAAAAATTGTTGGAGTTTGTGAAAATAAAAAAATTATTGGAATTTGTAAAAAATTGTTGGGATATATAGATATATATAAATTTATTTTGACTTTCATGAAGAGAATTATAGAAATTTTTGAAAATTTTTAAAGTTTTTTAACGATTTTCATCGCACTAAACACTTCTTAAAATAAAAATTATTTCTATAGTCGTTTAATTACAAAAATATAGTGTTGTACAGTCATAAAAATTATCTAAAAAATGTTATTAAATGTTGCGATGATCTTATAGGCATTTTGTTTAAAAAAAAAAAGTCGTTTAAACTTATTGATAAATAATTTTGATTTAATTTTTAAATAAAAATAAAAATTTTAGTTATAAAATATCTATTTATAATAATAATAATAGTTTGATAAGCATTAATATAAAATTAGAATATTTGAAATTTCAACTTTGTTTAGATTTTTTCAGAGAATGAAAAATTGAAATGCCATGTTGTAAACTAGTTTTTTTTTTTTTTTTTAAGTAGGTAATAAATAGTGCTGGAAAATGATTCGGGTCGGACCTGACCGGACTGTCCCTCCGTCTCTCCCTCACCCGCGCGCGCAAGAAAATGAAAATATTTAGTTATAAATAAACTAACTCCATTTCAACTTGACTCCTTTCGCTTCTTTCTTCAGTAGAGTTCTTTGCCATCTTCTCAACCCCACCGCCATTTTTCCCAGACTGGAAAAAAATTTTCTTGGAAAGTACTCTCCCCTGACGGAAAACTCAACTTTCCTTCAATCGACAACCACAATGCGCAGAATTAGAAGGGCGACGCGCTCTCCTCTCCGTCCTTGTCGGTGTCGCATATGCCACTTCTTTGCCCCCGTTATCGTTTTCGTCTTACTCTTCTATCCCCTCCGCCACATTTTCTACTCCTCTTCCCCCTCAGTTAACGAGGTATCATCTTTACCATTCTCTCTCTCTCTCCGATTCTTATATTTCTCACTCTCTACATTGTTGGTCTTCGTCTGTGAAGGTCCCCACCGGTTCCGATGATAATTCCCTTGATATCTACCACTCTTGGGAGGTTTTCCGTCTCAATTACGCCGAAATGGAAAAGAATTTCAAGGTCTATATGTACCCAGACGGAGATCCGAACAAGTATTACCACACTCCGAGCAAGCTCACAGGGAAATACGCCAGCGAAGGCTTTTTCTTCCAGAATATTCGAGAGAGTCGGTTTCGGACGGACGATCCAGACGAAGCGCATTTGTTCTTCATACCGATTTCTTGCCAGAAAATGAGAGAAAAGGTACGCGCCATACTTTTCTCGTTCGATTAGTGCTTTCTTTCTTGGGGTTTATTCATTTAACTTTCGCGAAATGTATTCTGTTGTTAGGGTTTTGGTTTATAGTTTACGCTGCTGTGAGAATCATACAGACCCTCCAATTTTATTTTATTTATAGTTGTGTTTTGAGTACTGTCTGCTTCAATAATTATTGGGATTCAAAATGATAGTATTCAAACAGAGTAATATATATAAATATAATTCTTGTATGAAATTTTACACTTGAATGATGTGGCTTATAATTTCCAAAGAACCAGTACACCGTAATGCATTTTTATTACAACAGTGTTATTGAGACAAAATTCTTGTCCCATTTTCTAGTAAAAAGTTCTGCTGGTAAGAAGATACTTTCCAATTCAAATATGCATTTTCAAGCTATATTACATTGACTCACATGCGAGTGTAGGATATTAATACACATTTAGTCAGATTCTTTAATTGTCTTATTCAAGTATACAGGAGCACGAAAACTATTTATATGTTTAATAATTATTTTATAAGATAATATAATATTAATCATATTCCATTAGATTATTTCATACATAAAATATTAGTTTTATTCATAATTATATTCTAAAATTGAATTGTTAAATATGTTTGTATGGATATTTAATTATATTGGGACATGTATACCATCTCTTACTCAAGTGTCAAGTATTTGACATGGGTACGTCATATATTAAGAAGAGTCTATGTAACATAGTTTTCAAGTGATAAGTACCATGCTAGTATACCTTCATTAACACATTATTGCTTAATTTTTATTATTGTCTGGAATCCTCATTTCTCAATCATAATTTATGTCCATTTTGCTTGCATTCAACAAAATTGACTTTTATTTTGAATTGGAAAAAAGGAAAAAAAAATAATAATAAATCTTGTGCACTCCCTTTCAGTGTAATCGAATGTTATTTGCACTGTGAGTTGCTCCCAGTTGTACACCAGTTGGATCTCTTAAGTGTCATTTGGTATACTTATTTTGAGCCAATTTTTTATTTTTGAAAATAAGGAAAATAGTTCAAAATGTATTTGATAACTTGTATTTTCAAAATTTGTTTTAGAAAAAAAAATAATGGATTTACACAGGAAATGCAAAATAACAAAAGGTCATTTTGAACGTTTTCGACCCAAAACAAGAAAAATTTTAAAACATGAAAAATAAAAAAATGTCAAGCCAAATGTATTTTCCTGTTTTTTTTTTATTTTGGGATTTTCAAAATATAAAACAGATAAAACATAAAATAAAAAATAAAAAACAAAAATAGAAAATGAAAAATAGAAATACGAACCAAATAACACCTTAGTTTTTCTCACCATCATCTCCTCATGACAACTATGGGTCTCCTAGTAGTATAGATCCTAATGCCTTTTGCCCTGTGTATGCTATGTACAATAGTTCAAGTTTCTTCCTTATAAGAGAATGTTCATCTCATAATTGTGAATAATCACTCTTTTTAACATTTTCAATTCACATCCTAACGTAAACATTTTGCTGTTATTAGTGTAGCCTAATCTGTGTATTTTAACCTAAATAAAATCAGGGTGCTGATTTTTCTCCATAATGTCCTCTGTTTGTGATTACATCTTGTTGTATGCAGGGAAAGTCATATGAAAATATGACTACCATTGTTCAGAATTATGTACAAAGCTTAAGTTCCAAGTACCCTTACTGGAATAGAACCTTGGGCACTGATCACTTTTTTGTGACTTGCCATGATATTGGTGTGAGGGCAACTGAAGGGCTTCCACATTTGGTGAAGAATTCAATTCGAGTTGTGTGCTCACCTAGTTATGATATTGGATTTATCCCACACAAAGATGTTTCCCTCCCTCAAGTGTTGCAGCCCTTCGCTCATCCAGCTGGAGGAAATGATACAGCTAACAGGTAACTATATTTGATTTCGATTTCTATATATTTATCTTCAGTGCTAATGTTTTATATTTTGATGACACTATTTGGTGTGGGTGTCGATAAACTATTTCCAAGTCCTCTCACAAGTCAACAGGCTGAGGAATCAGTTTCCTTGGTAACAATTTCCAATGCTAAATTTATTCTGCTTGAAATTTACTTGACATTGCTTTTTATACTCCGTTTGGTTTGCTATAAACTTCTGAAAATTTATGAAAACTTCTAAAAATCTCTAAAAGTTATTTATTTTTTATTTCAGTACACGAATTACGAACTCATAACTTATCTCACTTTATTTCATTTTATCTCACTTTTTATCACTTCAAACACACTTTTAGTTGACTCTTTTATGGTCATTGGTCAAGTGTCTGTCAGACATTATACTTCCGCTGAAATAAAGAATTTATCTTCATGAAGGCGAAGAGACAATACTTCCATAAATTGCTTACCAATTAACAAAACATAGTGTGATGCGCAGGAAGATGCTTGGTTTCTGGGCAGGTCTTTGCAATTCTAAAATAAGATCCATGCTCGCAAGTTCATGGGAGAATGACACAGAACTTGATATTCAGAACAACAGGATAGATAAAGCGGCCGGGCATTTGGTATACCAAAATAAATTTTACAGAACCAAGTTCTGCATATGCCCGGTTGGTTCACAAGTCAACACCGCTCGTCTAGCAGATTCTATCCATTATGGATGTGTCCCTGGTAAAAGAAAAAACGTATTTAAGCTAAGATTTTTATACAGAATGATTTTACATGAATGGTTGCCATTCTGTTTGATCGTTTCCCCCCTGTCTAACACATACATGCATTTCACATTGCAATACACATTATATATATAAATAAATATTTAAACCATTTATTAGATAGGCATGGAGGGAATGCACCCAACTGCAAAAATACCACTTCTCACCAAAAAACCATTCATATTTTTTTTTTTTTGGTAATTAAAAAAACCATTCATATTTGATCATCAACTCTTGTTTTTTCAGATATAATTACACTTTACTCCCCTTGGTTGATCTAAAAATACACGACTCTCTTTTAGTATAAAAGTAAGTCGACAAATAGTTTTTCTTGATTTAAGACTAAAGTATAAAAATGGTTAATTCTATTAAAATTAGCTAAATTTGTGTCTCATTAGTTAAAATAGGTCGAGGAAAAAAGATTTTCACAAAAATAAATAGATAAAAGTATAGTTTTACTCTTTTTTATCTTAAAATGAAATGTTATTTTCTTTTTAAAGAAACTCAATTTGCCTTTGTTTTTTTAAATTATGATCTTTGAATGATTCTATAAAAGTCTGCACGACACATGCCACAAATCTAATTAAATGTAATATTTTTTGTCAATTTTGTATTTTAATCCAAATTATTAGGTATTAATGTGTTACTTTTAAACTATAAATTATGTGTTTGTCGTCCAAA
>JAVXUM010000036.1:4343011-4356007 GCA_035590655.1 Pouteria glomerata
CTTTGGGTTATTAACCTTAGTTACACAGAAGATGGTTTTAAATTGACGGTGCTTCACTTTTTCACCTAAAATTCTCCGCCTGGACCTCTTCCCTCTCGTCATGCTGTCTTCACCGTCACTTGAAACTTTGTCTTCGCCGAAAAAGTCGTTGCCTGAATCTCTGCCTTCACCTGAAAGTAAAGTCTTTATCATCTCGTGGTCTTTGTCTTCGACGTCTTTGTCGATCTTCATCTACCCCTTCGCTAGACCAAGTTTCAATATGCTCGGCTACGAGGTAAATAACAGACCAATGATGGCGGAATAAGGACCAACCCTCGTCAGCTTCCAGTATGGCCGTGTCCAAGATATGGATTTCGTGTCCAGCGCAGATCCCATACCAGCACCGGCGTCGTGTCGTGTCGTGTTGACGCAGGTACTTCTTCCCAAATTGAAGAGTCCGAGAAACACAGGTTATATGTTTATTTCAGGCTGCTCATTGATGAAAAGAGGATAACATGAGCTTTATTTTGTATCTCATTTTATAAATGAACCAAGTTTGGGCAGCCCCATGCACAGCCACATGGGTTTGCAAAATAGGTCTATGTTGGCTAATTCATAGTTTCTTTGACGTTTTGACTAGTTATCTAAAATTAATTGGTCACATGGCACAAAGTTTCACAATGGTTGCAATATGGTATAGAGACGGGGGGACATACTGAAAGCATCCACAGCCATGTTACCCCTTTTACCTGGCACATTTAAAGCACAATATAAGCTTTCTCGATTTTTGCCTTCTCCTAAAATATCTTTTGCCACAACAATTGGACATGTATTAACACTATTTACTGGCCATGCTAAAAATGAACTGAGCTTATATGGGCTCCTGAAAGCTCACAAGCCGAGCTCAAACATCTGCATCTTGGCTCAGCTAATTTCAAGCCCTGATGATTCCAGGTGGAAATGAGGTTAACCATGTATCTAGACTCATTGATATCATTTACCAATTGTTCAGTTTGATGTTTTGTTGCTTTTAATATAGTCAGTGGTTAGTCAGAGCCCATCAATATTTTTTCTTTTGCTTATTTTTTGATTGTTTTTGCTTTTCATTCTATCATTATCGGAAAGTGATATGTACACTAATCAGTGCTTCAATCCATAACATCTTTTTGCTACATTGATTTGATCTGACCAACATAGCATGAACGTCATTGTACGCATCTCTTGCATCATCATTCGTAGTTGCTGCTTTTGCAGTTCTAATTTAGGTCAGTGTGCTTCTGCAGATGCCATGAACATAGAGGAGCCATGCCTACAAGACACTGCTAGTTTACAAGAAGACACGCTTCAAGAGGTTTATAAGCAAGCTACTAAAGTAAGTTTACTCTTAACCTTATTTTGGACTTATTAGATATTAGAACAAATATTTGTCAGTGTAACTTGAAATGTTGATAATCTTTTCATTTTGAAGTAAATTATCACCTCATTTTCGGAAGAAAAATATGTTGTTTAGTTTTCATAACTCAAAGCACTTTTGTAAGTTCTAATTTTTTCCTAGTTATGAAGATGGTTGCACCTTTATTTATCCCAAAAAAAAAAAAAAAAAAAACCGACAATTAACTAGAGTTTCAATAAAATTTAGTATCTATACTACTAGAACTTCACCTCAATCTACCCATGTAATGTGGCACATAAATGTTTATTGCATCTCAATATGAAAACATGCTAGAGGGTACCTATTCTGGTAATACTTTAACCCAAGCATGCATAATCTTGAAAATTCCAATGAAATCTGATGCCTTTATTGTTTTTTAATACGCATTGTACTTTAAAAATGTTAAATACTACATCTATGACACCTTCATCTTTGCCCAGATATTGTTGTACAGATATGCATTATGGCACATTATTGTTATTATTATTTTTTATATACAATAAATAGTGAAATGGGATGGGACAAATTTAGGATAGGACAGATTTTAGATTTTAACTAAGAAAATAAACAAGTTTAAGACAGTAACGACTAAAATAACAAAATAAACAAATTTAACAATGATAATAACTAATTAGGTAGGCATCTACCGGTTTACATCCTTACTCCAAAGCTTGTAAAAAATGGACTTAGCAAATTAATTATAATTCAATAGTTATTAATTAATTTCAATCTTTATTAACTATAATTTAAATAAAAATTAATCATATTTGTCGAATGAAATAATTGTAGTTAATCTTATAGTTAATCGTTGAAATTTAAAATTAATTAATAATATTTTTGAATTAATTACAATTTAATAATTGTAAATGATTAATAATATATTATAATCTATCTTAGTAATTAACTATTTAATCAAAAGTATTAATAATTGATTATTTAATATATTCATTAAAAATTTAAAATATTTAAACATAAATACGAATAAATATTTTCACAAACCTGAAAACAAATGTTAATACGAATTCCCTCCTAACTAATGAAATACTATCCATGCTCTTCGTGGGGTTTATCAAATAACTGAAATTCACTCTGACATCTAAACCCAGATACACATTCATCACAAACATGCCGATCACATGATCATGTCAACAATAGGGTGTTTGATTTATTAAAATTAATCAAACTCTATCAATTTTTGTAAGTTTTTTTTATACTTTCTTTTAATCAAATTTAAACACATATTTTTTTTACATTAATCTTTACAATTTTATCGTACTTTTTTACCATCCAAACACCACCTCAATCTATTTACAAACAAAAACCAATCACCCAAAATTCACTTCTCAATCATGCGGACTGTAGAAATTTGATAATGAATCCATCACAAGGCTAAAATTGAGCTCGAATCATACGGATAATATATTAATAAAATTTAAAGTAATTTTTACTTTACTTTCCGAGGTTTAATAAAATCTGACATGAGAACTTAAGAGTTCTTTTTTTTTTTTTTTTGGAAGAATCAAGGGATAGGGTTTTGAATTAGTTGTAATTTTCTTCTTCAATGACTATTTCATCCATAACTCATATGATTAACTATCTAATTTTTCAAGGTTAAAATAATTATTGAATGAGATATTATAATTAATTAAAAGTTCAAGCTCTTAATTATTAAAAATGAGAAACAAATCAAATCTCGGAATCAGATTTCGAATAAAGTTAAGAACAGTCCTATTGATTGATACAACTGTACATATTGCTCACCATGCATGCGCTGATCACGCATGCCACCCCTCAAATTCAAGTTCAAAAGGGTAGGCTGCAAAAAAAAAAAAAAAAAGGAAAAAATCATCAATGAAAACAGCTGGGATGTGTTTGGACTCCCGATTTGGGACGCCAAAAGGAGAGAAAATGGAAAAGAGAAAGAAGGAAAATAAACAGGAAAAGTGAAGGGAAAAACAAGAAGGGAAATTAAAATTTGACTAACAACAACTGAGATGTGATAAAACCATTTGGATGATCATGCTTGATTTGCATAGCTGTAAATGTGGTAAAATTTTATAATTACCCCAGTGTTAGGGAAATATCGGAGCTGTCATGGTCTTGGGGAGGAAGTGCTGCTGAGCAACCATTGTTGGTGGTCGATTCTGAAGACTGGCCTCGTTCATGTGCTTGGACAGCACTGTTCACTGTCTGCACATGAAAAACTTGACCTGCCTGTTAAGGGCAAAACCAAAAACCAAAAAAAAAAAGCAATAACAGTATATATATATATATAGGACTTATATTAGATCAAAATCTCACTTTCCCTTGCTGTTTCAACCACCTGTTCTCGTCCATCAATCTCGCTTCCTGCAAGATTATGTTTTAAGAATAAATCAATAATTTTGGTAAAGAAAATGCTATCCAAACATAAAGATTTACAAGAAAAGGCAACAAAAATTTGACATGGAAGTGATTGAGTTGTATATAAATTGTACGTCAACGGATTTCAGGTTTCAGAATGATGCCCACACTGTCATTGTATCTGACAAAATTCGGAGTAATTACACGTTTTTTTCTTTGACGTTTGGTCCAAATACACACGGCCCTCCTTCTAATTTAAAATCAACAAATAGCCTCCTCGTCTCTTGGATGTGTTATGGACTAAAGTGAAAAATTAACAATGTAATTGGTGCCTCATTAATCAAAATTAATATAAGAAAAAAGATTTTTACAAATATATATAAATAAAAGTACATTTCGCTCGTATTAATACTAAAATGAAACGTTATATTATCTCTCTATTTTTTTAAATAATATTTTTTGAACAATCATATATGAGCTTATATAATACATGTGACACAAATATAATTAAATTTTATATTTTTTTAGTAAGTCTGCATAGTAATCCAAATCACAAAAAAACTATGTTAACTTTAAACTAAAAAAGTCATGTATATATTTCGTCCAAATCATAAAAAGATAAGGTGTAATTATCCCTAAAATTTATTTGCCTCCGTCGTATGTAAATATGTTGCCAATGCTTGTTTACAACGCATGAAATCAAACACATTATCAGTGAAGGCCATCAATAGTGCAATATTGCTGGTGAACTCTCTTTATTGTTGGTTTTCCATGTCTATGAGTGATGATATTCTGTCAGATTACATTGTCATATCAAGAGCCTTTTTATTTGGAGTGACGAATCCAAAAGTTTTCGCATCGTTCTAACTACTATTAAATATAGCAAAGTGTTGATATAAAAAAATCATAAACACGTGACATCATCCCTATTATATATGTCCCGAGCAAAGAAACGTTTAGTATTAGATTCATTTGGTCTTTAGTCGCATCAATTGGGTCTCACAATAAGAGGTGTGAATACTAGTTAAATTCTAACCATTAAATATTATATTATAATAAATTTAGTTCATCTATTACATTTTAACTAATTAAGTCTGTTCGTTACTTCTCAAATGGCAGGCACGATATGACAATCGAACACTTCTTATTGTCACATTACACCGACCCTTCTACTATCCCACGTGCATTTCATATTAAGTGATAAGTATTAAATATAAAATACATTGCTTTATAGGTGTATATATATAAAGATTATAATAATATTATTTTTTTCATTTATTATCCTAAATTGTTTATTTTTGCTCTTTTATTATAAATACAACAATTAATCCACAAAATCATATATGTCACCATTGTCAACTGAACACTCTTATCTTGTTTATTGTTCTCCCGAGCCTCATTTCACTTTTCAGCGAAGAATTCTTAGTTCAGAATTTTCTCTAACCAATTTTTCTAACGGTTATTTGTTTTACGGGCTCTTTTGAACAATTTCATTTAACATGATAATTATAGACGGTGGTAATTTTTTATCTCCGCAAACAAAATTTCCTAGCTTACTAGCTAGCTATCATATTTCTTTTATCCAACTAGAGCCTAACTATGCATCAAAATATAAACTGCAAATATACCATCATCAGCATCCATATGAATTGCATTACTACAATTAGAAGTTTTTCTGACCTTCCTCTTAGTACTGGCAATTTCTTTCTCAAATCTTTGATCCTGAATTTCACAAACAAAGTTTACTATGTTAGCACTAAAACAGCAAAACAGGATATATATATATATATATCAGAGAAGAATCCGAGCAAAATGGTAGAAGTGAACCTTAATTTTTAAGACACGGCTTAATCCTCCTTGCAGTGTTTTCTCCAGTTTCTTTAATTCTTCTGTGCCAAGTCCTTGAAGCTCTTCTCCCATCAGCTGCCTGCCACAAATGGGATCAAATATATAGTTCAAACATTATAACATTAATTACAGATGCTTTTATAGGAATATATATCTAGAGAGAGATTTAACAAGAAAACAGTAGTAGTTATACACTAAGATGCATTTAGAGGAATACAAACATATACAGAGAGAGAAGTTTAACAAGAAAGCAGTAGTAGTTATACCTCAGTTCACGACTCTTCTCTTCTACGTCCTTGCTCAGCATGGCCTCTGTGCTATTCTCGAGCTACACAAGAACACCAATATTTTGTTCATAAAATTCGATTTATACGCTTGTGTATATATAATCTAAAATCCTGGTAACCAAAATTACCCTCCAGCCAATTTATTTATTTAATTTTTTTTTTCACAGCAACCCATAGTAAATGGCTGCTATGAAAAGAAAAATTAAGTCTTTAAAAGAAACTTGGAAAAAAGAAAAAGAAAATTCTAATTAAAGATAAGACTAAGGCTTCATTAGGGAGACTTGAGTTTTTCTTAAAAGAAAAAAGTCAATTTTTTATTTTATTTTATTTTATATGATTTTTTTATCAATATTTTATTTTATTTATTTATTTTAGTTATATATATATTTCAGACATGTTTCTCCACATGTTTTTTAAAAACGCAAGTTAAACTAGGAAGATCTATGCACAGGTGAAAATGTTTTCGACTTTTTTGTCCACAACCATGTAAAATAGGGGTAATGCTTCCTTTTGCAGGGTCAGTTCTAAAATTAGGAATTTCACATAAGTGACAACTCAACTTAAATTTAATTTTTTCACTTCTTTACCAATTAAGTAACGTGAACTACGTGGATCATTATATATATACAAAGAATTGGCCTTCTTTTTTTATACTAAACGTAAAAAATATTAAACACTATTAAATGTCAAAAACCTACATTTACACCATTTGAATTTCAGATTAAATTGAAAAATGTTAAAAAGTTTATTAAAGACAACAGTGTTGGTTCTTAAAAACAGGAAAGCGGCATACAAGAAAAAAAAAAACAATTTTTTTTTCACAAACATGAGGATTCTCTTATTTCAAAATATCTTTTTTTTTTTTTTTTTTTTTTTTTTTAAAAATTTTTTGTTTATAAATGTGAATAACGTGCCTAAAAGTTATCAAAAGCAAAAATATAATCAAATTTCATTGGAATAAAGTTTTCTTCTACGTTATCAAACAAAAGTAAGTTTTAAAATTAGGGATGTTTGTAATTTTTATCGTTAGTGCAAGATATAAGCTCAATTAACCCCTATTTTATTCATTTCAATCAGATCCCAAGTAGGAAAGTTCCCTCCAGTCTTAGTAGTATATGCAGTTTTAACATGAAGCAATCAGTCTACTAAACATGAGTAGAATTGTTCCCGGGAGATACATATACAAAAATTAGCCATATGAATGAGTTTGAAGAGAGTTGTGTAATCTCAAACTGATAAAAGCAAAAGAAAATAGAAGACAAAATCAAATTCACATAACACAAGAATAACATGGTTTAGCAAACCGCATACAACTTAATTACATCTATTATAGAACAAAAGCTTCCACAAGACACCCTCAACCTCCCTACTAAACCTCCAGTCATCTAATCAAATACAAAAACACTTCACAGCAATACCCAACTTAATTGGCTTCTTTTATATATAAATGTCATTTGACATGTTTGGAAATTACATAGGAGGTCATATATATATACATATATATAGTATCAATCTGCACTATCAAGCACATGAAAATTTCTTTTCTGGTCAAAAGGCAATGGTAGGCCTAGCAAAAAGATATGTGTACTATACACAAGGAAGGTGTTGAAAGAAACAGTTGCCCATCATTAATAATTTGGGGAGTTGTTACTCTGAAATGAGATTTTGCATTCTTTGCGTTGTGGCCTCAGATGGAACACCGGAATAACTGTGTTTTCCTTAAGTGAATGGGTCTTAGACAAGAAGGTTTAGATGTTAATTTCCTCAAGCAAGTGTGTCTACCAAAGGAAGAGGACCTAGGCATAAAGAGGATTGAAGAATTCAACATAGTTGCTATATGGCTAAAAATGTTTGGAATTTATTAGTTGATGACGGTCATTCCGTGTAAGCCAAATGGACCAAAAACAATCTGTCAAGTTAGAGAAACTTCTGGACAGTAAATATTCCTGGTAATTGATCTCGGTCATGGAAAAAAAAATTCTAAAACTGAGAGGAAAACTTGGCCTGCATGCACTGTATTGGGGATGGAAGGAAACATTTTGGTGGTTTGGTTATTGGTTACCTACGGAGCCAATAGTAGAAGTAAAGGGAGAGAGAATAATGAAAAATGTAATTGGATCAGAAAAATGCACCAAAAAATGTAATCATCTTGGTGTGGTGATGGTATTATTGTAATTAATTTAATTTTATGAATTTATTTGTTTGAAATGATAAATCTTCAAGTGTTTCACATCATTCTGAATTATGTTTTTAATTATATAGCATTCCATTCCACAATGTGTTAGTTTCAAACTAATTGGAGCTGGTGCTACTCGAGGATAATTTATGATTCTGGCTTGGGTAGGAAGGCAAATGAGAATTTTATAATCTGTGAAAATGAATGGAGACAGTCCAAGTCCTATTCAATGCCTAGGTCATTTATTCAATGTGGTGGATAACAATTAGATTCTGGAATAGTTGTTAACTGTTCTCTTTGGATGGTTTAATCTATCATTGCCTAGTTTAGCCCTGTTATAACTGTTTTGTGGTATTTTGCTTCCAATTCTTTGTTTACTTTGTTATATTTTAGGATTTGAGGTGCCTCACAGAGCACCTTGGATTGTTGGATTAAAATCCTACGTTTTAAATGTATTTATTTTTTTTAAATTAAAAATTTATGAATGCATCTAAATTATTATATTTATTTCAATGACCCAAGAGGCGTAATCCCCAAAGCTGTGTTGGTTCTTAATTAGGATGGCTAGCTCTTGTACATAGACAAGCTCCATACTTTCACTTACCAACAAAATAGATGTTTCCTTTGATATAAGTCTTCTTTTTTTCCTTTTTTAGGTTTTTTTTTTCTTTTTTTTTTTTTGAAGGGGGAAGTAGAGTTGTGGCTAATCTTAGCCAAATGAGGCGGTCGCCTAAGACCCCACAACAAGATAAGACCCCATATATTTAAAAGGTTTAATAATAATAGAAATATTAAATAATATCTTAAACCAATTAAAATTTAATAAATTTATGAAACTTCTTATTTTTTCTCCAATTCTTACTTTTTTGAATTTTTTCTCTTTAATTCTCGATATATTATAATTATTTTATCTCATTATTATTTTTTTAATTTTATTTTAACCAATAAAGACTTTTTGAGTTTTTCATTTTAACTCTATCCATCATAATTGTCTCATATTAATGTACACGAAGAGAAAGAAAAGGCTTCTCAATTTCTACTCTAATTTTATTTACTCATATCATAATTATCTTGTATATGCATTAATTATTACTTTTTAATTTTATTTAAAGTTTTCGAACTTTCTACGTTAACTTTATTCATACTTGTCAAAATTATCTAATATTTAATGTATTAATTATTATTTTTTAGTCTTATTTAAAATCCTATTTGGCAAATGATAGAAAAAGAATTTTAAACTTTTTATTTGTCATAATAATTGTCTCATATTTCATGCATTAATTATTTGTTGTTTTTAATTTTATTTAAAATTTTATGATATCAAATAAGTAAGGTATCCCTAAAAATTTTGTTTAAATAGAATATACATCTTTAAATTTTTGCTCAATGCTCCTAAATTTTTAGACACGACCCGGGAGTTGGTTTGGGAGAGGGGGATGAAGATGAATATTTCAGTTAGGAGTTGAAAAGAAAACCAGTGAGATGATATATGCAAGCTAAGTTTAGCCACCAGCCTAAAGGGGTCTCCCAAAGCCAAAGAATAGTGTGTGAAAATTAACAGTAGCATCATAATTTACCTGAAGCTTGAGAGATGGTTGGTTTACTTGCTCAAGACCCTCTGGTAGTAGATTATGTCTTTCAATTACCTGTCGCATACTTATGAAGACAAAGGTGGCAGAATCAGTTATGGATATAATAAATTTAAACAACTCATAAAATGAAGGTGTAATCCCAATAAGTATTAAAGCTCTTGCTATTTCCCTTTGTGTGTTAATTCAAATTTTATTTAAATTAAACATTTACGATCACACTATAGAAGGCCATGCTATTTCTTGCTCGATAATTATTCCAAAGGCCCGTACTTTATATACCCTGCTAATAGAAATTTAATCAAATCATACAAATGTGAGGCATACTATTTCATGTTTTTAATATCTATCGGTGAGACACGTGTGCTAATCAAGCCCGTTGAACCTTTAAACAAGTTAAACAGTAACCTAAGACCCAGATGAATTTAGGGGCCCCCATTTATTATTATAAAAAAATTCAAGATGATTCTAATTGTGTACAGCTGTTAGAATTCTTTCCTTAGAAAGTTGATTGTATAGTGTAAATATTGCTAATTTCTAATTTAGCAGGACTAATTTCTGGGATTGATTTACTAGGACTGATTTCTAGGTATTTGACATCTTATTGTAACCTATTTAAAAGATTGTATCATTTTCTAAAAAATGCATTGAGAAATTATTTCATCTCTAGTTTTTTATTATGATAACAGAGCTAGCACTGAGTTAGCCTTGCCTATGACTCACTAAGTTAGTCTTGTCTAGCAGAGATCACCAATTGTCTTCTCATTGTTTGTCAATCATCTCTCAATCGATAGTTATTAGGTTCAATCAGCTTTCTCAATCGATCTTCAGCAGATCGTCGCTTGTCGTCGATCAATTTTCTCAATCAATCGTCATCAAATTGTCACTAGTTGTTGATCAGTTATCTTTCTTGATTGTCGATCAACGACCTATCCTCTCGATTGTCATCAAATTGTTAATTGTCTCCAACCGTCGGACATTAATTTCTCTCCGATTGTCATATGAACTCCCCTATTTCTAAAATCGGTACATGATTTTGTATACTCGACACATTTATTGAAATATTGGTCAGAATTGTCTTAGGAGTCGAAATGGTGGGGTCAATATGGAGTGGAGGTGAGTTAAAATTAAAGGAAATGAAGTAGGGCTCTAATTCCATGACACAATACTTCTTTGATCTTCAGGATCTTTAACACGAACTTGATTTTTTCCTTAAAAGATGATCTCGTTTGTGCTGAGTGTAGCACCAAGGAGAGACACAATCTCGAAAAAGAGCGGGCATTTGACTTTATTGTCGGCCTTAGTTGGAACTTAGATGAGATGCGAGGTCGAGTTGTGGCATAGGATCTTTTTCATTCTATCAAAGACGCCTTTCCTGAAGTACAACGTGAAGGGTCGTCGAAAGGTCGAAAGGTGATGTTAACCGATGATACACCACCACCTCCATCTACTCCAAAAGGGTTTGCCTTAGTGTCAAAAGGTTCCCTCTCAAGCCTTAGTCTGATTTGTGCATGAACAAGTGTAGAGAACAACCATGGTGTGATCACTATAATCGTCTTGGGCACACTCGAAACAAATGCTGGAAGATTCACAAAAAACCAGCAAATTGGCAACCTCAGAATAAGAACGACGGACGTTCCTATCAGACTCATTCTAATTAATACCAAACTAGTAAATCTGATTTTTCCACTCCTTTCGGCAAAGAGCAAGTTGAACAACTTTGCCATCTCCTCAACCAGTCTTCCAATGTCAGGTCATGCTCAGGAACTCAATTTGGTGAATTCCATTCAACCTTAAATTCTTTTATTCATTCTAATGACCCTTGGATCATTAATTCGAGTGCATCCGATTAGATGACAGGTAGTTCTAATTTTTTGTACTCCCTGCTCAATTTCTACCACCGTCAAAATTGTTGATGGATCTTTAACTTCTATTGTTGGAGCCAGCAATATTAAATTGTCTCAAAATCTTGTTCTTAAATTTGTCTTCCATGTTCCTGCCTTAAAATGCAACTTGATATCTATTAGCAAAATTACTCGTAATAATTCCTGTATTGCTAAATTCTTACCTTTGTCGTGTCAATTTCAGAAACTACTATTAAGGAAGATGATTGGCAGTGCTAAATTTCATGATGGTCTTTATTACTTTAATGATGATCCACCAAAGATTCAACCAACTTTTGCATTTGGAATTGCTTCTATTTTTGTTTCTATTACTAGGGAAATAATGTTATGGCACCATAGACTTAGCCATTTCAGTTTTTTTTTTATTTGAAACGTTCGTTCCCATCTTTATTTGACAATAAAAATTTTGTTCCTTTTGAATGTGAAATCTATTAACTTGCCAAACAAACTTGCACCTCATTTACTCTAAAACCATACATGCCATCTATACCTTTTCCCTTAATCCATAGCGACATATGGGGACCATCAAAAGTCACCATTTCTCATGGAATGGAAAAAAGTGGTTCATCACATTTATTGATGACCACACATGCACTACACGGGTTTATCCTTTCATGACAAATCTTAAAACCAGTCAAATATTTCAAATTTTTTACAAAATGATTCAAACTCAGTTTCAAACTCATAACTGCACTATTAGAATTGACAATGGAAAAGAATTTTTTAAATCCATTCTCGGTGATTATCTATTAAAAAATGGGATTATCCATCAAAGTTCATGTGTTGACACTCCACAACAAAATGGAGTGTCTAAAAGAAAAAATCATCATATGTAGGAAATAGCTTGTGCGCTCATGTTTACCATGAATGTCCCAAAATACTTGTGGGGAGATGCCATCTTAACTGCCACCTATCTCATAAATTGCCTACCAAATCGTACCATAAACTTTGAAATCCTTCTTTTTGTTCTCACCAGAATCTACCCACAAGTGTTCACATCCAACGCTCTTCCATTAAGAACTTTTGGATGTACAGACTTTGTCCATATTCATACCCACAATAGAAATGAACTTGATCCCCGTGCTATCAATTGGCTATTCACCAACTCAAAAAAGTTACCGTTGCTTTTGTCCTAAAAACAAGAAAATCTATGTTTCTTATGATGTCACATTCTTTGAAGATACTCCTTATTTCTCTCTAACTTTGCTTCAGGATGAAGCTTGCTCATGGGACAGCCTTGACTCACCTACTCTATATTGACACCACCATTTCCATTCCTGAGATAATTCAGACCAACATTCTAATATATGTGCCAAGTATACAAAATCATGTACCGGTTTCAAAAACAGATGGAGAATTAACCATTCCTAATCAGCAAGAGTTACAGGTCTACTCTAGATGGAATGTCACTCAAGCAAATAAAGAAATCATGAATCCT
>JAVXUM010000036.1:4450676-4460779 GCA_035590655.1 Pouteria glomerata
TTTGTATAACGTATATAAAAGATCGGATAATTGATTGAGATATATCTTCGTAAGTGGATAAAATATTTTTTAAATATTTTATCCGGTATAATCCTTATACGTTATAATATTTTGAGAAATAATCTCTTAAGCAGTTGAGAGATTTTCTCTAACATTTATCTTGTGCACTTATATGTTGCATGTATAAATTATCTAAAGAGATATATACTACGTGGAAGAGTGGGTGAGAAATTCTCTCGATTGTGGAGAGATAGTATCACTTGATGTAGTGAAATATGTTCTCAAGATAACTGCATATCTTTTAGAGGAATATATATGAGATAAGTAAACAACGTAAGGAGTGATTCTGGAAGATTGAATTGCTGAAACAGAGTGCTTCCGCTGCACCTTTGAGAAAAATTTTTGCGTTCAACCTCTTCAGATTAAGGTATTTTTCTTTCTATCTATGTTATAAAACCAACAAGTATATAATATAAAAAGATTAAATGTCTTCTACTGGACAAAAAGATCACAACAATAAGAATGGCTTATACCAAATGCCTTCAACTGTGATTACACATATATGCAGTGTACGTATAGGCACATGTGCAGTGCAGTCTGCGTATCTTTCTGCACAATGGACCAGCCCCATATATATGACCATTAACTGGGGAAAGAAATTGGATACAAGGCAGCATATCTCCTTATTGACTATATGTGTATATATATGTATACAGGAAGTTTATTTGTAAAGAGAATAAGCAGAATATGTGACTATATATAACTAGCTAGCTAGGCATCCATTAATGAGCATCTGGAAATGCATGCATGCAACTCAGGAGTCAGAGTCTAAGTTTGTCCAAGGGATTAGATCCGCCAATGGGGTTCTTCTGCTGAAGCTCAATGTACTCTTTATACGCCATTGGCTTGAATGCTGGGGCACACCCTTCCCTCTCTACCAACTCTGGCGCTGGAACAACGACTTTGTCAAGTGGGGGTCCATGTGCTGTTGCTATGGATATCCTTGTGGCTTTATCGTTCACAACTGCTCGATGCATTACGCTCTTGTACTTTCCGTTGGACAATATCTAATGCCAAAATTGAAAGAATAAATATTCTTAATTAGTTTCGTTTTAAGGTATATAAATTATATTTAAAATTTTTATATTTAATCAGTAATCTTCCTTCAGGATCTCCATTTTAAATCGCCCCTTTATTCTCACATATTTAATCAAGTCACTGATCTATGATCAATTCATTCTCATTGTGTGAAGGGAAAAAAAAAAAATTACCTCAAGTTGGTCAGCAGTGTTAACCAATATGGAGTTGGGAAGTGGATCAACGTTGAACCATTTTCCATTGTGCTGAATTTGAAGTCCTCCGATTCCGTTCTGTATGAGGAGGGTTAGTAGGCCATGATCAGCATGCGCAGGAATGCCTATGGCGAGTTCTGGATTTGGACACAATGGGTAGAGGTTTGCTGCAAAGAGTTGGAAGCCTGACTCTAAATCCATTTCCTTCTCGATGTAGGATTCTTCCAAACCTAAGGTTTCCGATACCCCTTTAAGTAATTCAATCATCACTTCTCGAATTCTTCTGCTGTACTCTCTTACCGCCTCACTGCCAAAAACAAGTTAAAAGGTTCAATTATATTTGTTTGAGGATTAAAAATGGTAAATTAGCACATTAATTGATTAAGAAGTACGTTGCATGCATTAGCAGAATGTTGTTTTCTGTACCTAAGACCTTGGGGTTTGCTGGGAGAATGAAACTGAGGATGCACAAACAGTTTCAGGAAGTCCCTCCACAGTGAGACGTTCTGGACCTTAATATCGACGCCGGTGCCAGCCCTGATCGGATTCCACACGTCCCTCCCAGCGAATTTAAGCTTCTCCTCCAATGGCAGATTGAAAAATTGGTTACAGCCATCGAGGACAGCCTTCATGGTACTCTCTGGAATACCATGATTAACCAACTGCTCCAAAAAAAATAGCTCGTCACTCATATATACACGTCAAAAGGAAGATGAAATTTAAATAAACAGTATAAAACTAGTTGACTCTTTGTATTCAGAATGTATATTCATTGTGTTGTGAGCTCGTCATGTACATATATAATATTACGCACCATGAAGAAACCCCATTCCCGGCAGGCTTTCTCGAGGTCTTGGATGGCTTTGGATCGTTGATGGGTATCATGATGAGACGTTAGAACAGAAAGATCAATGACGGGAAGGGATTCGTCTGGATCGGAACCAGCACAGGAATCATTCACTTGGGTGGAGTAGGAGTAGTTAGATGGGACGGATGCGAAGCCAGATGATTCTATAAGTGCTTTCACGCTTACTGGCTTTGGTACATGGGAAGGAGTTTCAAGAGAGGGTTGAGGTGATGAGAGTGCTGCCATTTTTCCTTTGATATTCAGAGGTGGTTCTATTGTTGTTGGAGAAAACACAAACGGATACACACGCATTTATAGCCACGGGATCGCTTGGATTAGGGTTCACATCTTTCAAAACACAGAACAGTTTGTAGTACAAGTTCTTTCGGTTAACACGCCGTGCGCTTTGGAGGATGTATCACTTCTTGGTCAACCCGAGGAGATTGCCCGCCGGACGCCCCGTGGTTCAAGGACTAGACAATCAATTCAGGTTGCCGCTGGCTCCCATCAAATGAGACTCTAAATTTATAAAAAATCCATATGAATACATATATGAATACATATTTAGTTATTTTAAATTTATTCTCTTTTTAATTTTAATATTGATTTAAATATTATAAAATTTTGATCATAATTCATAGAAATATATTTATTAAAATAACTAATTTAAATGATTCTATTTCATCCTCTATTTCCTTCTAATTTTCATCCATAACATATTCTCTTTCACATTTAATTTTAAAAATGATTTACAATTAATGAATCCCTGTTAGTCTATTAATAAGAGAGATTGTTAAAATCGTAAACTTTAGGAATTATTTAATAAATTGACTTTAGAATTTGTAAAATGATATTAGCATTTTAAACTTAATTTCTCATACACCATCCCGTCTCATTTGAGTAATACTTTTTTTTTTTTTTGCAATGTAAAAAATTAAAATTGAAGTTTTAATGTTAATTCTAAAATCTTTTAGTTAATTTAAAGGGTTATCTTTAGGAAAACACACCATTGAACTTCACCGAATCTATTGACGAGATTCAATAAATATAAAATTGTATTTGTATTTTTGAATTCGGAATTAAACGATTTGGTGCTAATTGTTTAAAAAAAATTAATCAATTATAACTTTGTTAATTTTGAATAATTTAACATAATTTTACTAAGGATACCTAAAAATCATAATAGTGACTTTATCATTTTAAGAATTAGTGGCACCACTATTATGATACTAATTATTAATTAATAATTATTTAAAAATAACATTATCGTTGTTTTTTTAATATAATTTAATTTGAAAGGTATTTATATAAAATCCCTAATTATTCAAACGAAATCTTAAAGATTGAATCAGTATAACGTTGGCTTTGGGCTTTCATTTTCAAAGACGTTGATCTTTCTATCTATAACTTTGACTTGGAGATAAGTGGAACATTCCTTTGTTTTTCTCTTTGAAAGGTATAATGGGACCAATACATTGGAATAATATTCTTGTGATCAGATTGTTCAACGGTCAAATATTAATAAAGTCTCGGAGAGCGGGGGCAGTTGCCAACCCCGATTTAAAAAAAAAAAATTATATTATATCATCGTTATCATGATTTCTCTCTATTCTTAGGTCTTGAAGATGATAATTCATGTTTGTTTGTCAATATTAAAATATTTTAAAATATAAAATATGTTTAACAATTAATTTATTTTATAATCAGATCAAATTATATTAAATTATATCAATTTTAAGTTTATATTTTTATATTGTATTATATTTAAATTTTTTCTCAAAAAGTTACGTCTTATTTAAATTGTGTTAAATATTATCATTTTTATCTGTATTCTATTTTACTTTTAAAATTTTTTATTTGATTTTATTTTAAATAAGTTTAAAATAATATTATTTTATTCTAACATTACTTAAATTGATTATCAAATAAAGGAATAAAAATTATCATTCTATTTTTATTAAAAAAAAAATTTACAACATTATTAGAATATGAAAGAGCAAAAGAGATAATTAGAGCTTCTTTTGTTAATTTAAAAGTTATTTAATATAAGAAATATTTAATATTAAGTATAATATTTTATATTTTATTATATTTTATATATTTATTTAAAATTTAAAATTTTATTTGTGATTTAGTCTACACTAACGAAAATTTATGAGAACGTGCTTTCCTCCCTACCCAACGGCATGGTTGCCGTACCAATCTAGCCAACAACATAGATGCTATTTGTTCAACATAAATGCTATTTGTTTGAGTTGTATAAAATTATATAAAATTGTATAAAATTATTAAAATTAAAATTTTATAATTTCATAATTTATACTTATAAAAATTTTTAAAATTTTATATTTTTTTTTTTTATTACTCAAAACGTTGCCTAGCAAGGGAAATTCCACGTAAGTGTCCCGTAGTAAAATGGCTATAGATCTATCAAGCATTTGGTAATTATTAACCTGCTGAATTTTTTGAAATTTTATTTATGTTCGTCTCATAAAAATACTCATTTACAACTCGTTTAAATGTGTAAATATTTTTATAATTAATAATGTGTTTGGTTTACTGATAAATATTAAAAATTTGTAAAAATAAATTTTAAAATTTATTCACTTTTTGGGGTATTTGGTGTAATGAAAATCAACGAAAAATAATGAAAAACGTGGTTTGAGTGATATTTGGTGACAAATTACGTTTTTCAAAGATGAATAGTGAAAAATATTGACTTTTGCAGATAAATCCGTCGGAACGGTTTTTAAATTTCTTTAAAAAATATTGACAATGGGTCTTGTTTGGTAGTTTAGATAACGGTGGTCACATTAAAAAAAAATTATAGCTATTTGATTAATCGAACTCGAGTTATGTAATTTTTTTTAGAGTTGTAATAGGTATGAATGTGTAAAAAGTAATAAAGAATTTTGGAGTTTTTCAGAACTTTTCATAGCTCCAAACAACTCCTTATTTAATTGCACAAATTACGAAATCACAACTTATCTCACTTTATCTCACTTTTTATTATTCTAAACCCACTCTAAGATTAAATTTACTTTATTTTGATTTTTCACACTCTAAAAAATATTATTTATTGTGAGATGGAGTATGCAAAATTTTAAAAAGTGCATTTAGAATTTTTGATTTTAAAATTAAAAAAAAAATTAACGAGATCTGGAAATAAAATTTTTAGCTGTAATGTCATGAATCATGATTTGACTTTTTTAAGTCCACCAAACCTAATTTAATGATGGCGTGCGAGTTTAGAATGTTAAAAAGTAAGAAAAAATCAGAAAAGTTGTGGTTTGAGTTAATTTTAGGTGTTTGACATCTAATAGAATTTTTTGGAATAAAATATTTACATTTTTATACCTTTTAGTAAAATTGTGGTAACGATTTTTCAAATTCGCTCTCACGGATTCAAAAAAATTAATATAAAATAGTAACAATGATACTCGTTTGAAAGTTTTCAACTCGAAAAATATGATTGTCAAAAAAATTTATCTATTCGTTAATCTTTTTTTAATTTTTTATTTTTTAATGAAATATTAAATTTTTTTGAATAACGTAAAAGTGAGAATGTGTAATAGAGTTTTGATGATTTATAGAGGTTGTTAGAGATTTAGGTTGCGTTTGGAGGCTCGATTTTTACCAAAAAAATAAAAAATTGTCACTTCTACAGTAATTAAATGTTTGGTAAACTCCTAATTTTTTCACTTTTCTGCTCTGCTACAGTAAATAATTATTAAAGTTGGTCCCACTGTTTTTCACTTTTCTATTCTGCTACAGTAAAAAAATTTTACCAAACAATCAAAAGTTGTCACTTTTCTGCTCTGCTACACTAACAATTTTACCAAACATCTAAAAGTTACCAAAAATTATCAAAAATTTCATTTTTATTCATCAAATACATCAAAAATTATCACTAACAATTTTTAATAAAAAACTACCAAAACTTACTAAAAATTTTACTCTCTAAACACTCTCTTATTTTGTTTTTCAGAGTTTTTGAACACTCCAAACGGTGCAGGAAGCCTGATCTGACGCAATAATAAAGCTTAATTAACATTTTTTTTCTTCTTTCCATTATATTTAAAAAAATAAAAAAATAAACATTCAAAAAATTTGGCCTACGAACTGTGTTGTCTAACCATAAATAAGATGCCGTTCGCCGTTTTGGTTTTGATTATCGACATTGGCGACCTTGGCTCGTAAAAAAATTTAAATATAAATTTATAAAATAAATTTACATAAAAAATTATAAAAATAAAAATTACTACTCAAAAGAGATTAAAATATTCATAGTGTTCAATAGATATGTAAAATTTTATTATTTATTCAAAATATTATCACATTTTTAAAAATATTAACTCAAAATTTTTTATAAAAGTATTAAAAAAATAAGAAGAGTGAGAAAGAGTATTTTTATATGAAGTGACCAAAACAATAATCATAGTGAAGAGAAAAAGATACAATTTTAGTCATTAAACAAATCTAATGTTTGAAAATATTCTAAACTTAAATTTTTGTGCTTTCTTATTATACTAATTTTATGTACAAAGCCCATTCATACCCGTCTTTCTCTTGTTGTTTTTAGCATTTTTTTAGATTAATTATTTTTTCTTAATATTTTCTCATCTTTTTATTATTCTTTTTAATATTTATAAAATTTTTCTTTTTCTCCCACTTTGTGTCTCTATTTTGAAACAATAGCTTCAACATTCTGACAGTTTAAATTTTTTGTTCGCTTCTATTGTGTTTGGATTAAAAATTTATAAAAAAAAATTAAATGAGTAGGAATATAAAATTCTCTCTTATCCTTTTAGAAAGTTAACTAATTTTTTTTCATTATTTTTTCTCTCTTTTTATTGTCATATTCCTTGCTAATCTATTTTGTTTTCTCTCATTCGCTTTTGAGACAATAATTTTGATTTTTTTTTTTTTTACAAATATAAATTTTTATTTGGATTAATGACACTAAATTCGACTAGATTGAGTAAAACTAACATGAATCATTTAGAACGTGTAAAAAGAATGGTACATCAGCTCGTGCCGAACAATTAAGAAAAGTGTCCATCTAAAGAAAAAAGGAAAATGGAGAAAATGCTGCTTTGCTTTGTCTGTAAGTATATGATTGAGCAGAGTTTGATTGATTGGTGTATCCTCAAGGACCATATGGTTCGCTGTCTTTGTGCACATGCGCGACACATTATTAATATGTTACCAATCTTTGAAGCCTCCCGTACTCCATAAAAATGTCGGTTATATATATAGATATATACTATGAGGACTGCTAAGAGCGCTCTTGTGAGAAAATTTGTCTTATTTCTCGTATCATTTGAATAGTGGAAGGAAGTGACATATATATAATATTTAATATCTACTTAATACAACATGTTTTAAAGTGTGAACATACTGGATTCAATAAAAATGTGTTCCAGTAGAAACAGTATTAAGATAATTTATTTTTGAAAAATAATTAATCAAACTCAAAAAAGACAATATTGTTCAATGTAGATGCGAGTCGTTATACATTTATATATATTTATTTTGATAAAAAGGAAACAAAAAATTTGTTACACTTATATATATATATATATATTTGTTTTGATAAAACAGAAATGACAAATTTTAGGGACTATTAATACTTTTACAATTTTTTAAAAAATTTATTAATACTAAGGAAGTGTTTGAATAATAAATACTATTATATAAGAATAATATTTTATCAGTTGAAATCTTCAAGGTGAGAGGTATTAGGTGACCATACAATTGACTATAAGAGATCTTACCTAAATGGGATACTTTTAAATTATATATATGAGTGTGTGTGTGTGTGTGTGTGTGTGTGTGTGTAAGATCTTACTAAAATTGTGAAATATAAGCATTTGTCTTAATAGTTAGCTGGTAGGGACGCTCATGCCAAATGCACTCAACTATGATAATAAATTTCTTTTATTTACCATTTAAGAACATAAAAAAATAAAATAAAAAATTGCAAATGATAGGAGTAGAGATTATTAAATTTGGGTAAAATCACGCTATTTATGGGTATTACATTTATATGCTTCTCCTTAAGATTGACCCGATCGATACTTTGAATTTTTATGAAATTCTTAATCTGATCTTAGAATAAATATGTAATTTAAAGTTTGTCCAGAGCCCCGGTTAGTAATATAAATATTATGCATTATATAAATATATTATATAAAAAATAAAACATAATATGTATTATATTTGAAATTAAAATAATATAAATTACAATAATTATTTATTAAAAGGTTGGTCAGGTCTGAACATATAAAAATAATTCAAAACCAAAAAAAAAAAAAAAAATTCAAAACTAAATTTATATCCAAACTGGTCTTGTGAATAATTTTTATATTGTTCAAGCTCGTAAAAAAAAAAATAATAAGATCGGGCTAACTGGACCAAACGAGGCAGGACTGTTGCCCAACTGGGTTGGGCTAATGATGGCCTGGCCCAAACAGTGATGGTACTATGTACAGTGGGCTCTCATTTTTACCAAACAACTGGGTGTTTGCCATTTGCATATTGGATCTTAGCCCATCTCACCCAGCACCAGAATTACGTCACCTTCAAACTATGTTTTGTATGGAGAATGAAGTTCTAAAGGGGAAAGAAAACTAAATTAAAAAATAAATTATTATTTATTTAATTTTTTTTATACCTAACCAAGTAAAAATTAATTTTTATGATAATTATTAATTTTTTTATTCATTTTTTTCTTTAACATAACCAATAAAAGAAAGAAAATTGACTTTATGACCTCATTTTCCTTTTCACTTCATTTACATTAATTTCTTAATTCTTAATTCAACTGAAATAATTTATTAAAAAGAAATTAATAATTAGGCGTAATGCGAAGAAGAGTGCCTTGAGTGCAACTTATCATGCACCTCTATAGAGGGTGCAAAGGACAACATTTGATAGGTCCAAATCCAACTGTTTATCAAAGAAAAATAAAATTAATCACTTTTCCAAAAATAATGAAAAACTCTTTTACTTTGGATATGTTTAGAATGGAAAAAAACATAGCAAAATTGATAAAAATTATAATTTTATAATTCATGCAGTGAGAAAAAAAAAAGTTAAGGCTTTTAAAAAATTTTTAAATTTTTTTAAAAGAATTTGAACTTCAAACGGAACTTTTATATTGTCAATGATTCTTTGTATACGATAAGCATACGTAGTGGTATTTAAATGATAAAAAAGTATAACAGAATAATAAAAAATTAATGTAAAAGTAATATGTGATAAAATTTAATTAGAGAGAATTGAATGATAAAAGTTGATGAATTTTGATAAATTTTAGGCTTAGTTTAAGAAATAAAAAAGTTAGTTTTTTTGTGTTTGAGATAGAAAAAAATTAATTTTTTAACTTTTTATTAATTTGATAATTTTGTCTTTTATAATTTAAAAGAAATTTAAAGTGTAAATAGATAAGTTTAATTATTTTAAATTAAAAAAAAAATTAAATAACTGGTAGTTGAAAATTACCAATTTCCAAAGGAGTCCTTAATAAACTAAACACCACGAATGCGCTTGGTGATCGCTATCACGTTTATGTCATCAACGATCCCCACCCAGATGTCCCATCGTTGGTCATTGATTGTTAATCTTAATTAAGACGATGATTTTGGATATTTTACACTCAAGTTGAAGTGAAGTTTCACTCGGATTTTAATATTAATATATGAGAAAGTACTGTTCTCTTGTATAATTTTTGACAGGGACCAAAACAAAAAAAGGGCTTGATATTTTATTAGGATATTAATTTTGTGACAATATTTATTTTAATCATTGAATTTTAATTTGATGATATAAAGATGTTGATATATTTTTGAATTAAAAAATTATAAATACTTTTAAATCATTAAATCAAAATTCAACTATTTAGATAGATACTGTTACAGATTAATATTAAATTAATGTTAATCCTTCTTCGTTGGACATAA
>JAVXUM010000036.1:4460879-4482004 GCA_035590655.1 Pouteria glomerata
GGGCTGAGAGTTTACCACTTAACCAACTGTGCAACAGGCGGTCGCTTGTGCGATTCGAACCCGTGTGGCTGGGCAGGAGGTCTCCCCCCCTCCCAGTCTTTGCCATCCGACCTATGCCCGGGGGCTTCATTTTATATTCTCATCTTTTTGGTCTCGTGGATGAAATATTACGTTAATCCAATGTTAAATATTGGGTACAAAATGACCAAACTGCCCCTTACTTGAGGTAGTTGAAGCCACGTGAAGGCTGAAATTTTAGCCTGTCCCAAGTGTTCACTTTAGTGGTTATTTGTTTTGTTAAAAAATTTTAAAAATTTTAAAAATTATTTATTTTTTATTTTACTGTACTAATTATAAATTTATAAATTATTTTATTTTATCTCACTTTTAATTATACTAAATACCCCTAATTTTTCTACCGATGTGAGAAAGCTTGGAACTGTCAAATCTTGTTCTGAATAAGTGATCAAGTTTGGTTACTTGGAATGATATTTCAAACCCCTGCCAACCATGACAAGAATGAAGGTGATTTCAGGGTGTTTTTTTTATTAAAAAATTTTAAAAAATTTTAAAAATTATTTACTTTTTATTCATAGTACGAATTATAAATTCATAAATTATTTTATTTTATTTTACTTTTTATTATATTAAACATCTTCTCGTACAAAACTAACTATATATATATAATATATATATATATATTTATATAATAATTATAAGGGAGTGTTTGGATTAACAAAAAATAACAAAAAACAGTAAAAAATGTAGTTTGAGTAATATTTAGGTGTTTGGTGATAAACAGAGTTTTTCAGAGATGAATAGTGAAAAATATTGACTTTTGCAGAGAAATTCGTCGGAACGGTTCTGAAATCCGTCAGAACGGTTTTCAAATTTCTTCAAAAAATATTGACAATGGGTCTTGTTTGGTAGCTTGGATAACGGTGGTCACATTAAAAAAAAAATTACAGCCATTCGATTAATCGAACTCGAGTTATGTAATTTTTTCTAAAATTATAATAGATGTGAATGTGTAAAAAGTAATAGAGAATTTTAGAATTTTTTAAAATTTTTCAGAATTTTTTAAAATTTCTTGACATTCCAAACACCCCCTAAATAGCATCAATTTTCAAACTGAGCTGTTGGCTCTATCTTTGTCTGTTTGGTCCTATAAATATGCAAAGGTCAACCAAGCCAATGTAGCAGCTTTAGAATTAATTCAAGCCCCCATTTTAACCTTTAATTTGATCTGTCCAGAAAAAGTACAAATTTCCTTTGAGTCTTGTCGTTGTAGAGCAGGAATACGTCCAATGGGGAACGCCGTACGTAGCATGTTGGGGAGAGACGTTGAACAAGATTGTAGCCCATGCCCGTATTATTTTTTCGAAAGACGGACCAAGTATTACGAACTTGAAATTAAATCTCAATAGTTAATTAATATAAGTTTCATTCCTTTCAATTTTAAAATATAATTTTTATTTTTAAAGAGAGGTAAACTAATCAATTGATAAAATATTAAATGATAATAAAAAATAAAAAAATTTTATTTTTTTTTAAATTTTAAATTTATATTAAACATAAATAAAAATATAATAAATTTTTTGTTAGACTAAGATTTACAACTAAACAACTAAAAATAAATAAAGTTAAAACAACTAAAGATAAATAAATAATTAAAATTTTAAATTAATATAATAAATTTAAATATCTTTAAAAATGAAAATAATAAAAAAAATTACTATATTCTTATTTATCTTTAATATAAATTTAAAGATTTTAAAAAAATAAAAATAATTAAAATTTTACTATATCTTTATTTATATTTAATTATTATCTTTATTTATGATTAGTTTTTTTCTTTCCTCCTTTCTCTTTCATCATTTAAAACTTTCTCTTTCTTCTTTTCAATTTATCATTTAATATTTTCTTAATTGACAGATTTACCCTCTTTAAAGGTGAAAATTATATTTTGAAATTAAAGGTTCAAATGAAACTCATATTGATTGAAGAGCTGAAATTTAATTTCAAATTTTTGAAGTTTAAAAGTAACATCGGTCCCTCTCAATCCGTATATATGTTTTTTTATATCAACATTTAAATTTTCTATCAGGCATTGATTTTTATTCAAGGAACTTTAATGTAAATAGAAAGGGAAAACTACCAGCACCTTTGTTGTCAGTTTCACGACATTCTGAGTAGTTGAATTAAAATTCAATATTTCTAACACATTTACATAATGTTAAGGGTATTGAAAAAATTTAATCAATTTTTTTTACTATGACTAGGTGACGACCGGGTATGACTCAATGTTTTTTTAGATAGAAAAATAAAGCTCATAAACAGAAAAAAAAAAAAAAAACAAGTTGAACTAGTTGGGGGTCACAATAGTTGAAGGTTTGTTGAGGATGGAAAAAATAAATGAATGTATTAGGACCGTTGAATTTTAATAACAGTCCAGAAAAAGTGTTAATATAGAACTAACATTAAACCTGATGTCCAGCTTTATATTCATGTAAATATATCTAACACCACCATGGATTAGAGCTTGCATTTGACACCAAACCTAATATTAAATTTGAACCTAAACATGGCAACATGTCATTTTTTTTTATCAATAAAGGATATGTTTGGTACGAGATAAAAAATTTGAGGGTAAAAGATTATGAAAGTAATTGTTACCTGAGTAATGATTATTCAATCCAAATTCAACATGTAGGGTTACTGTTTTTCGTTGTTTTTTGTTAATCCAAACACCCCCATAGGCATGATATAGTTAAAAATTGATAACTATCAAGATATAGGAAGTAACGTAAGAGAGGGAAAGAGGGAAAGAGTGAGTGCACCTTGGTTGCAAGATCTATCCGAAAAAGACTATAAAGTGTCTTGGAGTTGCTAAGAATTCTTACGTATCCTAGAGTGTCCTAGAAGTTGCCAAAGTGTCACTGGAAGTTGTTGAGATCATCAGCGAAGGTTGCTTGATTGAGTTGATGAACTTTTTTTTTTGGGGGTGGGCGGAGAGGGGTTCGCTGCAGCTAAACTTGGCGAATGCGAGCCTATCTGCACTTAAGGAACTTTTAAGAGTAAATCTCGCTCTCCGAATAGATTAGGGTGCATGGAGCGTCACTGAGAGTCGGAAGGGTTCTCGACTAGGTATGTAAGAGTCGCCGAAGTAGTGCAAGACCAATGGTGGTGGTGGTTGGTCTTTTTCATCGCTAGATAGCGGTAAGGATATTTCTTCAGCGTCGTTGGAACCCGGCAGATACTTTGGCGGTGACTACAATGGGAAGTCTAGTGATGTTGGTGACCGACAACCTTAGCAGAGTGGTGGGTTAGTCATCATAGTGATGGGTCAACACCAAATAGGTTTGGACAACAATGAAAGTTTGATGATTGACTAGGCTAGGGTTTTGAACAATGATGGGTTTTAATTTTTGAATGCCCGTGTTTAGCTCTTATACTAATTAAGCCAAGAAGAAGAGAAGAAAATAGCAAGAGAGATAAGAACACAAGGGGAAGGAAGAGAAAACAACTATCAGGCTACATTTTATCCAAATAACCAACCATACCAAAACAATAATCAACCTAGGCATTATATAGGCAAAACTAGGTAGAGTAGGAGTCATCTTGAACCAATAGATCATGACTCCTACAACAACTATAAATCAGCATAGATAAAAACACACAAAAATAAAAATGCAATATATCTTTCCACAATAATTCTGATGACCCATTAGGTCATTTCTGGAACAGCTCTGTTCAAAAGAAAAAAATTTAGAAGGAAACTATCTCAACAAAGCCTGCTAGCATTTTTTTATTTTACTCCTACTAAAACAACCAAAAATAAGGAAATGCTTTATGTCCAAATATCGGTGTTATGAGAGAAGCAGAAAATCAATTAAATAAGCAATAATGATAAAAATATTTTACTAAAAAAAATAACAAATGATTGTCTGTAGTACAACTATTTGGACAGAATGTTAACATCTGTACTACAAAACAGATGTTGACATGGATTACCTTGTGTGCTAAACCACTGTGAAAAAGCTTTCCAGTGACATGAAGCTTCCATGGTATCATACCACCGGTACCAATGCAAGGTTGTTTATCTGCTGTGTCAATCCAAAAGCTGTGCAGAAACAGAAAACTCATTAGCAAAGTACCTAAAACTTATTAGTTCCACACAAATCAACTAATGAAATGATCAATCTCCAATTTTCTTTATTTCCACAGATGTTAGCAACTTACAGAGGACCTTGCTTTAACTTATTAAGCAAGCCATCTTTCACTAGTGCATCCACACCAACCCCAGGAATGGATGAGTTCTCTTCACTAGCTATGAAGACAGCAACCACAGTTGACTTCAACGTTGGCTTTCTCTCACCCAATGTCCTCATAAGTTCAGTTACAAGAGCAACATGCCCTAAACAATCAGTTGTTCCACGGCCACGAAGCTTATCACCATCTATACTCAAAGAGAAAGGATCAAAATCCTGCACACATAACCATCATCAGAAGCATGACCATCATCACTGCTTTTCAAACCCAAGTCAAACTTCTTAAAGTAAAAGGTCAAACTATTATTGAATGCAAAACATTCAGTTTCCTATATACAAAAAATAGATAAATAGATAAAATCAGTTTGGTCAATGCCTCGTGATTAACATAAAACAAAGTGAAGAAATCAACAGAAGCCAGATTGAATATATGAAAAATTTGATATTGATTAGCCTTTAATTGACCAAAAAAAGGGAACTGAAGAAAAAATAACTACTCCGCATGTCAATGCTATTTACCCGCCAAGTGTGCACTATACTGTTGTAAATTCCAAACATGAAATTACAATTCCTATGACCAGTCATTCCAAGAATTATCAGTTAGAACGAACCCAACTTTGGTAAACATAGCAAACAAGAGAAAAGCTAATGTGAGTAATAAATCGAGTTGAATAAACTTAGAAAATTAAGTGAAAACAAAAACAGGTTGAATTTAGAGTGACAAGTTTGAAAAGTTGAAGTATATCCAAGACAACCCTTGAGAAGATTAGAACAAAGGGACAAGAAAAGAATAATTGCAGAACTAATTCCAGAATAATGGTATAAGAAAAGGAGAATTGCAGAAACTCAAGTCCTGCTACAAATAAATTTAGATGGGTCACAGATGTAGGGAAGTGCATGAATTGAAGGGAAAGAAACGAAGTGTGTTAAACTTCGTTGATTCTCCAAATACCCAAAGAAATAACACAGAATAGTAGAGATACTCTCTCTAATAATAAAAGTTTGTATTCAAAATCAACTATCTAGCTCTAAGGCAAATAGTAGTTTAAATAGGGGAAAAAAAAAAAGGAGCTTTGAATGTAGAAATCCTAACCCAGGCGGAAGTAACTGAAAAATAGAAAATAAACGAAAAAAATTACCAAAAATTGTAAATTTGACTTAAGCTAAATTCAGATTCTAGAATAAAATAGAAAAATGCCACAACAACCAACACTGAAAACAGATACTCTTATAAAAAATTATTAGCAATCTAAATATTTTCTAAAACAGCAGAAACAACTTTTAAGGGCCTAAATGATGGAATTTTCCCAGATAGTGACATGGGTTATGGCAAAGATGATGAGTCTTGCTCAAAAAGTCGTTCTGGACTAGGACGCTAAGTTTCGCAATTCCAAGACAGTTGACTTCCAATCCTCAGCAAAATTCCCTCTTGGAATTCTTTCCATGTAATCGAGAGCAATTATAGCTCCATCAATTATCATTACGTTAGTAATATGTAAGTCCAGAAACAAATTTAGATTCAAACCTCAAAAAACTAATACCAAATTGAGGGAACAGTTGTGGAAATAGCATGCTTCGATTGGCAAGGAGCCTTGAAATGGTTAATCATCAAATTTACAATATGTCAAGCACCACCCAAACAAGTAATGCTAAATTGCTAATCCAATGAATAAACATGAATTCCTAATAACAGGTAAAGATAAAATAACAAACTTTTAGGCACTCAAGAAAATAACAATACCCAGATAAGTAGGGGAAATACCAAAACCATATATATCTTCCAATTCCTGAAAAAACTGCGGTAAAATTAAAGTCAAGTTCGACAACCCATTCAGGTCAAACCCGGAAACATTATAAGAAATCATCCATATAGAAATTTGTAAACCTTGAATCAACTAAAAAGAAATACTAATAAACCCAAAACTAGAACAAACCCAGTAAATAAATTAAAAAAAAAAACCCAAACAATGAGAAAAGAGTGGAGAGAGAGAGAGAGAGAGAGAGAATCAGACCCAATCACTAGGGTTTGCAGTAACAACATCCATATGCATTCCAACGAAGGACAATATCTTATCTGGGTGAGTTCCTGGGTATTCGACAATAAGGTTGCCTCTGTTGGGATGGTAAGTGACATGGTTGAGGATCAGAGGCCCGCCACCGGTGGTGGTGCTGTAGGGGAGGAGAACGTCAAGCACGTGCCGGACGATCCTGTCCTCCTCTGGGATGAGGTCTGGTGGGTTGTTCTGCACGTATTTGGACTCACCGATGAGCTTCGAGAGGAGCGTCACGAAGGAGTCTTTATTGAGATCACCCAATGCTTCTTTAAGGGAGGCTGAAGCCGCCATGGACAGAGCTGTTGAAAGCAGAGCAAGAAAAAAACTGTCACAGAAAATAACGCATTGATTTGAGGTATTAACGTTTGCACCTGCGCGAGTATATATAGGGTTTTTTCTTTTTCTTGACACATTATATTGCAAGGGAATTTTTTTTTTTTTTTTTTTTTAACTTTAAGAGGGCGTTGGAAAATATAATTTTTAATAATTTTAAATTAAAAATTATTAGTTATAATTTTTTATGTATTTGATGTAATAATTTATAATTTTTAGTAACTTTTTATTATTTTTAGGTGTTTGATAAATTTTTTGATAACTTTTAGTAACTTTTAGATGTTTAATAAAATTTGTAATAATTTTTATGTGATTGATAAAACTTTTAGTTATTTATTAGAGCAAATTATTATAACAGAATATAAAAGTTATAACAATAACTTTTGGTAAACTTTTTTATATTTTTGTACTGCCAAATGCGATCTCAGTCAATTATTTTTTTTTAAATAATTCAGATTAATCTTATAATTAACAATCAGATAAACCCTCTAATAATCTGTGAAGATTTAAACTAGTGATATTTAGAAAGTAATTTTAAAATTTTAAGAGTTGAGCCAACAACCAAACCAAAATTTTAGTCCATTCACTAATAATTAGACACTCATCTCATGGATTAAAAATTATTGTGATAATATCATATGCCTATTTTTTTTAATCTCTAATGTTTAAAAAAATATTTTTTTATTGTTATACAATATTGTTAAATTATAAAGAGTATTTGGAGTTCTGAAAAAAAATTAAAAAAATAAAAATTAGTGTTGAAATGAAATAAAAATAACATACGATAAAATTTAATTGGTGGAAATTAAAAATTTTAAAACTTTTTGAAAAAATTTGAGGCTCTATATCCCCTCATAGAATGACCTAAACTATTTGAGGCTTACTTGACTTTGATTTCGTCAGATTTGCTCGAGCTCAAATGAAAACATAATTGAATTAATATTTAAATCACAATGTTAAGTTTATTAAAACATTAAATCCAATTAAAATTCAACTCGACAAACAAATATTCGATAAATATATTATAAAATTATCAAAATATTCGATCTTGATTCAATTAAAAGATTGCTAAAGTCGGATTCAAAATATTATTAAATTAAACTAATTTTTTAAACTCATTAAATTCAGGGCCCATTCATAAACATTTTATTTTTCTATTTATGTTTAATAATTTTTCATTTTTATTTTCTTTTTAGTTTTGAGCTATTATTTTTCTACGGAAATAAAAATAAAAAACAAATTTGGTAATGCAATTTTTTTTATAGTAGCTAACATAGTTTTAATAAAATGTTTACTTTTTTATAAAATTAATTTAATTTGATAAAATATTTGAATAAAATAAATCATTTTAGTAGAATTTAATAAAATTTAATAAAGTGTTATGCTTAGGGCCTAAAATTAACAAGTTTTTTATGAAATTTAAAAAAAGCATGAAAATACCATTTTCTTTTACATTTTAGGCTTAAATTTTTAAATAAATTTTAATTTTTGGGTAATAAAATATAAAAATAAGTCTATCAAATACATTTTTATTACTAATTTTAAAAATTTTATAAACATAAACATATAATAAATAAATAATTGTTTGTAAACAATGCCTTAACAAATTTAATCTAATACCCCCCTTTCTCAACTTGGTTCTGCCATTTGCAGCTCTAAATTAGCTGGAAAAATTAAGGACATAAATTTATTACAATTTTCTGGGGTCAGGTGCATTTTTCCTTGCTCCTCCTATAGCAAAATAAACCTATTTTTCTTAAGAAAAGTAGGAAGCTTAATTAGACTTATTATTTTATCCAACGTTAAAATTTATTATCATCATAAAATTTTATTTTTAAAATATATACCTTCTATAAGCTCTTAGATTACAAATTAATAACAGATTTGGTCAAAATTTTTCTTAGATTTAGGTAAATATAAGAGCGATATTAAATATTATGAACTCTTAGATTTTACGACGATAATAAATTAATAATATTTTATAACAAATTAACAAACCCTTAGATTTTATGACGATAATAAAATTGCTCTTAGATTACAAATTACTATAAGCTCTTAGATTACAAATTTCGTCAGAATAGAAAGGATTTGTTAACAATTTTGGAATTGTTTAAAAAAAAAAAAATTGTAATAGAAATTTCCTTTGGGAAGGTAGAGAGAGGGATTTGCCTTAATTTTCTATATCTATTCTTAAGGATTTGATTAAAAAATAATTTTCGAAGGAGATATTCAATTCTAGAATAATGCTTTTTGGTATAGAACATGAATATAAAAGTAAAAGAAATGTTAAAATTATTTTATTTTATTTTTTGAGTTGGGTTTTAAATTTAAAAATTGAAATAAATGAATAGATAATTTTATTTTCCTCCCATTTTTATATTAATAAATCATTGCACCGAACACAATTTTAAGAGTGAAAAGCAAATCAATAGCATGTTAGTTTGATATTAGTTAGCAATTAAAGTTTTATTATTTTCATAATAGTTGTTAGACTCGGCCCGAGTATTGACCCAGTTCAAGTATCGGGTCAACCTGTCGAGCCATTGGGTTAACCCGGTTTATCCTGAAATTAAAAAAAAAAAAAAGAATTAGGTTAATAATCGGGTCAATACTAAGTCAACCGGTTTTTTTCGAATTGAACACTGGGTTAACTCCTTAACCGGTTAATTCTCTAACCTGGCTCGGTTCAAGTGTTGGGTCACCAGGTTAGTGGGTCAACCCGCCAGACAGGGCCGAGTTTGACAATTATGATTTTCACTATTAAATTAAATTAGTTTCCACAAAATTCACTTGGATTTGTATAAAAACGTTTTTTTATTTAATTTATAGGAGAAAAGGCACACAAAAAAAAAAAAAAGGTGTGATTCTTCTTAAGTAGGGAAAACTCAATTTTTGGTAGTTTTTGTATTTTTTTATGAGTTGTAATTTTTAGTGTGCTTGTTGAATGAAAATGTAATTTTTAATAACTTTTTTGTAACTTTTTTAGTGTTTGGTAAAATTATTACTATAGTAGACTAGAAAAGTGATAATTTTTGTATATTTGGTAAAATTTTTTATTATGCTAGAGTAGAAAAATAGAAAAAAGTAGAATCTACTGCAATAATAATTTATTATAACAGAGTAAAAAAATGATAAAAATTAAAATTTTATTAAATATTAAATTATTTTAATAACTTAACTTTTAATAAATTTTTTATATATTTCTTTTTACCTCCAGACGGATTCTTGATGCTCAAGTAATCGAACAAGGCCGTAGCCAAATAATTTGCTTTTGTCTGGAATAACTTTTGAAAGTAGAATTCCCTCGTACTACTTGCAATTGATTCGATTTGATTTTCCCATCAATTGATTCGATTCCTTGCTTCCATTTCCATGAACCTGTGGGTGTCTTTTCTGTACTTTGCCTTTTTTTTTTCTTTCTTTTTTTTTCTTTACCACTATTAACAGACACGTGTGCAATGGAAATACAAGTTTTAGATAAATGTAGAGAAATTAAAATTTTAAGGCATGTCTGATAGCTAGTTTTTAATAATTTAAATTATAAATATTAATACACTTTTATAGAGTTTTAGATAAACATGGAGTATTGAAATTTTTAAACACATCTGACCGTTTTAAAGGGTTCTAAAGAAACATGAATTATATTCTAAAATTTCATTAAAGTTACAATATATTATGGCATAAAAGATGACTATATAGTGAGATAAGATTGCGTTTGGAGGTAAAATTTTTAGTAAAAAATTATTATTTTTTATTTTTTTATATTTAACAAATTATAATTTTTTGTCACTTTTTTACTTAATTAATTACAGTAATTTTTTAACTAAAAATTACTAAAAGTGATAAAATATTTTATTAAATACTCAAAAATTATAAATAATTTTTAAAAAATTACTGCTTATTTCACCAAACACATCAAAAATTACAACTAACAACTTTTGATCCAAAAAAAAATAAAAAAAAATTACTACAAATTATACACCCAAACCCCACCTAAATTTGTGAATATTTTTTTAGAATTTTAAAGTTGGCTTCCCTAAATTAAATTGAAAATGAAAAATCCACTTGAAGAGTTGGTCTAGATAAAGTTGTCACATGATGATAATAGTACGATATCCTGCTATATTTTGAGATGCAGGCGCTTCTACCACGAAGAGTACTTTATCCTGAAAGTTTTGCAATTTTCGTGGGGCTGTTTGGTGTAATAAAAAATAATAAAAAATAATAAAAAATGTGGTTTGAGTGATATTTAGGTATTTGGTGACAAACCACGTTTTTTAGAGATGAATAGTGAAAAATATTGACTTTTACAGATAAATCCGTCGGAACGGTTTTGAAATCCGTCGGAATGGTTTTCAAATTTTTTTTAAAAAATATTGACAATGAGTCTTGTTTGGTAGCTTAGATAACGGTGGTCACATTAAAAAAAAAAATTACAGCTATTTGATTAATCGAACTCGAGTTATGTAATTTTTTCTAAACTTATAATAGGTGTGAATGTGTAAAAAGTATTAAAGAAATTTAGAGATTTTGAGAGTTTTTTAGAATTTTTCAGAGATATTTATCACACCAAATGACCATTTTATTTTATCTTATTTTATCTCATTGTAATTCATTTTTTATCACTGCAAACGTACCTTAAATTAGGTAAAGGTGCTTGTGAGATTTTAATGAGTTAGGTTACATAGAAAAAAAAAAAAAAAAAACAATTTATTAAGGTTCTAAACTACAAAATTAAATTAACTAATTAATATCAAATATATATAGTTGTGATTCTTTGTATCAATTTAATCCTTTAAAAAAAAAAAAGTGGTGTCCACTTGCCAAGAAGCTTAGGATTTGCACGTGGAAATTAATTTCCACACATCGATCTGTAAAAAGTCTCATTTGGTTTTTCTTTCCACAGCAATCAACAAATTCTTGATTCCAACATATATGTGTAAAGCCACTAATACAAATATTTACTCGTACATTTCTGTTTGTGAGCATGTTGAGCCTATCTGGCGGGGGAGTGTATTCTGGATAGGGTGGGCTTCGATCGTGTAAAATTTAGGCCTAATTTTTTTTAATATTAATAGTACATAATATCCTGACTTAATTATATATGATCTAGTTTAATACTAAATTATAATTTAATTTAATACTTAATTCATATCCCATGATAAAAAAAAAAAATTTAATCTAATTTAATATTTAGTCATAACTTAATTGAATACCAAATTCATAACATGAGGCAAAAAAAAATTTTAATTCTGTCCTTAAATTCAAACACAACAATTCATTACTTGTTCACGAACATTAATAGTCTAATTTTAAAAGATAACTAAATTGATAAGATTTTAAATTTGTTGCACAATTTAACTCGAATAGATGAATCATTAAAAAAAAAAAAAATTGATTGATAGGCCACGGTATTCCAAACGATTATGATTTTGAAAATTTCCCTAAGTGGATTCAACCAACAAACTACTAGCCATGATCCTGTTAGGTAATTAAGGAGAGCAATAGTGACCCCCGCCCAATTGGTAGGCCGACTAAGTACGACTACCACTGATTTGTAAACAGCAAAGTCATAGTCAGCGAGCTTTTATTCCATCTGGCAGCTTTTTTTGACACCATCTTTTATGAGATGCCGTTCATGCTTAGTTGCTTAATTTTCCTATTGGATGATGGTGTCAAATGTTGATAATTTACGTTCTCAAACAGTTTATTCTTTTTAAGAGTCGTACTAGATCTCTGTTCGAGTGATCTCGCACTCATCTTGTACAAATATAATTATTTTGTTTTATTACGTGGGTTTCACTACTATAGACAAAGGAATGCCCATGCGAAGTTTTCCCTGCGAGAGGCGTATTTTTTTTGGATTTTTTAGTTTATTGGATGGGCTTTATCAAGCCTAAGCCCATCAATTATGTATAGATATATATGCCAAATTAAAAAATAAAAATAATAAAAAATAATAAAAAACTTATTACATATACACACGTATAAGAATACATGTAAACTGTATTTCCAACTACGATTTGGGAGAGAAACAAACATGTAGAGAAAAGATACGAAAGCAAAATCGAACTTAAAAAATGTTGAAAAGGTTTTTATATTCTGGAAGTCGCTCGGAAACATAAATGGGGCTTTCACACCATGGAAGTAAAAAAGTTAAACACTGCAAATTTAATTTGCCCAATATTAATTGACTGCCGCAAAGGTCCATCTATTGAATGACACGCCCGGAAATAATAATGAAATTGATTCGTTCAACTGCTTCTAGAATGTAATATTAAAATAATTAATAATTTATATATATATAGATGACCATATTCCTTCCCTCACGTTCAACTCTAGTTGGTTATTATACGATGATAAGTTAATCCGAATGAGTATTGAATGATTTAAACTGGATTCGGTTCTTCAAGAACTTCTATCTTGAGATTGGTGTGGTGTCTGTCAAAAAACCTCAAACGATTAAGTTAGCAAAAAAGCTAAGAAAGTATTTCGGCAAAGTAACGGTAACGTAAAATATAATATATGTACCTGAGTATCGGAGGTAGTTATATTCATAAATACATGTTGAGTCTGCATGGACACTGTACATGTGAATGGTACTGAATCATACTCATTATTCAATTACGACATGTCACATGTATTCACAAATCCCCATACTTATATCACTTGATTAGTTATCAAAACTGTTAGTGGGCAGGCAACAACTTTACAGGCGAGTATCACGGAGTATGTCAGAAGGTGGTCATACGCGTGACCCTAACGTAAGTATTTTTGTCTTATTTGAGAATATCATGTCCGATCTTTCGATCGTTCGGTCAGTCGGTCGATCAGGTCCATGCACATCGGTCGAGTATAAGTATCGGGTTAACACACAATCGAGCCCAATAAATACGACCATCGATCGGGTAAGAGTGTTCGATCGAGTGCCTCCTATCAGATTATATATATATTTGATTCCCGAGATTTGAATTAACTTTATCAGTAGATACATCATCACAAGTATGTTGTTGGCATCATATTCATTGTCGTGACCATGTATTATTCCTAAATAGCATCAATTACTGCATCCTGTCCTATGAAACTGTGTGCACCATTGACATGCAATACAACAAAACTAGTACTTTTGTGTTCCACGGTTTCGAATGGAAAAGAAGACAGATATATACATTTAAAAATAGCCGAGGAGCCACCAAACACCTATTAATGATAATGCTTGTTGCCTTATATAATGGAAAAGAAGACAGATATATACATTTAAAAGTAGCCAAGGAGCCCCCCCACACACCTATTAATAATAATGCTTGTTGCCTTATATAAAGCAAATATTAACCTTTTAGGTGAGTAAGCTTTGGCCTAGAAGTTAGCAGAAATGTCAAAGTTACTCATGTCTAATGACTACTCGTTTTACCAGTCTCGTTTCAAAAAGGTATGAAAATATTAATAGTGGAGATGAGAAAGAATGAAAAAATTTTAAGTATTATCTGAACGAGTACGAAGACGAGGATGGACATGATAATTTCTATCCTGTCTTGTACATGTTTAAATATTTATCTATTAATTAATATATATATATATAATATTATTTAATATTCATAATAATTTTTAATATTTATTTTATATATAATATATAATTTATAATAGTTAATATATTTGGCGGGTAAATAGAGAGCCACGGATAGAGAATTCATAACCTAGTAGGGATAGGTATGGAAAAATTTTTTATTTCTGAACGAGTATGGAGATAGGTATAAGAAAAAGCATTGCTAAACAGAAACGGAAAAGGCCATATCTACCCCCATTGACATTCTTAGGAGTTAGCGCTCACCAATTCAAGTCTTCTGATTTGATTCTTTTCCTTAGCAATTCTCGGTGCCCACCCCTAGGGAATAATGCATGGTGAGATTGGTAGTAAGGTCTCCTTAGTTGAACAAATTATATCCAGTCTTTGGGTGTGGGTCTGAATTCTTGTTGCTGCGCAAATTCGTGACTTATTACTGTATATGTTAAGAAATTGGTGCGTACGACACAAACCAAGTGAGATTTACTCCCTAAGAATTTGGTTTCCAGCGTGAATCTCTTGGGGTTAAATCATTTTTTTTAAAAAGCAAATATATGTGATGAAGTTTGTTTAGCTCATTAACTAGGGTTAATTATAAGATTACCCTATTAAATTATGGTTCAATATTATTTTTTGAATTAAAATAATATAAAATAATCAAAAGTTCCAATATTTTTATTGTTATGACCCCCCTTTGAGGTAGAGGAAAATCATGTACAAGGAACAAAATATAACAAAATAAGAACACAAAACTAGAAATTATCTCTTCCTTCAATTTGCAAACACCACCTTTATCCAAGATCATTATGGCCTTAACCTCCTTAGACAGTGCAGAAAAAGTCATAAAATAAATTAGAAACACCACGAGCTCCTTACTTATGGTACGTTTGGCATACTAAAAAATATTAAAAAAATTTTAAAATTTTTTAACACATTTTATATTTCTCATATTTTATGAAATTGCTATAAATTTAAAAAAGGGGGTGATAAAGGCAAAGCCAAATTTGTTATACCAAAACTCTATTAATGATCTTTTTAATTATTGATAGAATTACCTTTCTCTACTATTTAATACAACTTATATTCTCTCTCTTATTAAATTCTTTTTAAATCTCCCTCAATAATTTGTCTCTAAATTATTAATAAAAGCTCAATTAATGTTATGATTAATTATTAATAAATTATCGTTCTCTATTATACTATCTAATCTAATTTTTTTTTTCTCATTAATTTTTTACTCTTATCTTATCTATTCATCTCTTTATCTCTTTTTTTTTTAATTTTTAAAAAATATATTATTCTCTCTTTTTTGTCTTTTTTGAAAATAGCATTTTTTCAAAATATAGTTATATAATAAATTTTCATTTTCAATTTAAAAATTATTAATGTGCCATAGAATTATAAAAATATTCCATTCGAAAAATATTTTTCTTCAAAATATAGTTAATAATAAATTTCTCATTTTAAATATAAAAAATATTAATGCTTGATTGAATTATAAAAATACGTCTACTTGTTTATAATGTTTTATGTAATATATTTGAAGGTTTGTTATTAGTATGAACTTTTTTTTAGATTAATAAAATTTCAATACAATTGTATAAAAGAAAAATTTATACTAGGGTCATGTTTAATTTGGCTAAACTAATTTTAAATAAAAATTATTAAAATATTTTTAATTAAAATTATTATTACTATAAAATTGTTTGAGTTAAAATTTTTGTAATCTTTTTGAAGAATATTATCTTTTTGTTTTTGCATAATATATACAATTATTAACCTTTGGGATTTTGTTTGTTATAAAAATATTAGAAACGAAATCCTACTTATTTTTTAAGTGACAGAATGTATTAAAAAAATTTATATTGATAAAAAAAATAAAAAATATAATTTTTTTCAAAGGCAAGAAATTTATTATTTAACTCTATTTTGAAGAGAAATGTTTTTTCAGATAGAGTTTTTTTTATTTATAATTCAATGGTATATTAATAATTTTTAAGTTTAAAATGAAAAATTTATTATTTAATTATATTTTGAATAGATATGTTTTTTGAAGAGAGCAAATGAGGGACTAATATATTTTTAAAAAA
Source organism: Pouteria glomerata (assembly GCA_035590655.1). Taxonomy (NCBI): domain Eukaryota; kingdom Viridiplantae; phylum Streptophyta; class Magnoliopsida; order Ericales; family Sapotaceae; genus Pouteria; species Pouteria glomerata. The sequence goes on from JAVXUM010000036.1 coordinate 4,477,189, forward strand.
GGAAAAAAAGAGATAGAGATAAATAGATAGGATAAAAGAGATAAATTATTGAGGAAAAAAAAAAGAATATAGATTCATAAAATAATAGAGGAGGATAATTTTGTAAATAATTAAACAAAATATTAATTGAACTCTAACAGTCAATAAGAAGATTTAAAAAATAAAATTAATGAGAAGAGAAAATGTAGGTTGTGTTAAATAATAAAAAAGAGTAATTCTGTCAATAATTAAAAGATCATTAATGGAGTTATGACATTAACAAAATTTGCTCTGATATTATCGCCACACATTTATAAATATCTACATATATTATTAATTTTTTTTTGAAATCCCAATAAATTTTTTACATTCTCCGATAATAATTCATAAACCCTAATTAACTTTTTTACAAATTTTAAAATTTTTTCAATAACTTTCTAAAAATCTGACTAAAATCTATCGGAACGAATCTCTAAATTCCATCGAATGGTTTTTCTTTCCAGCATTCTGACACAAAATTTAAAAGTTTAATAATTTTCAAAAAAGTTCTGACCAAAATCTGTCAGAATGGACCTCTAAATTTTATTGGAATAGTTTCTCTTTTCAACATTCTAATGTAAAAATTAAAAAATTACATTACTTATATCTGAAAAACATAATTTAGTATTTACATATTAAACGTCAAAAAATTTCTTAAATCACATTTTTTTTGTTACTTTTTTGTGCTATAAACACAACCTTAGCTAACAAATCAGCTCCACCATTACGTTTTTCTATACTAACATTCAATGAACAAAAGTCAGAAGAGTTAGTAATCTAACTATTACAGAGGCATTGGGATTTTTGAAAATTTTTAAAAAATTTTTAAAAATTAGTATTAAAATGATGTAAAAATAAAATATAATAAAATTTGATTGAAAAAAAAATTAAAAACTTGCAGTGTTTTTCAAAAAAATTGGGACCCCAAAAATCTAGAAATTTAATGAACCCAATAAGAATATATGTTTAGTGATAGAGATAGAAAATGCAACGAGAGTAAGTTAGAGTAAATTAGAGTAAGTTAGAGTAATAAGAATATATGTTTAGTGGTTTTTATTTCGTCTAATTGACTGGCTTTATAACATGGTCTCCTTTCAACCCCTTCGATCACAGAAGTCTGTTTCAATGACTAACTTTTTCCTTGCTTTCATTTTCCGTGGACTACTGTTCAAGCTACCTCCCGTTTATTGTTTACTTCTTGATTGGGCTATGGTTGCACAATCGTTTTTACTTTTTGGCTTATGCTTGATAATTCGAAGTAGTCGGCCTTACATAGACACACATTCACGCATCAAAGCAAGAATAAAGTCAAGGTTTTTGTTTACAAGGAAGGCAAAATTTTATTTTATTTTTTTCTTGGATTGAATTTGGGGTAATATTATAAATTATGTTTAGTAATAAAAATAAAATAATAAATATATATTCACGTATAGATTATACAATTAGTTAAGTTTTTAAATTTTAAATTAGAGATAGCAATTAAAAAAAATAATTAAATTTTAAAAAAATTGATTATTCATAGTGTAAATTTTTTTTATCCAAAATTTTATATATATGGGTAGTAGTGTTTTTTTTTTTTTATCGAGATTAATTAGTTTTTTAAAATTTTATGAGATATAAAATTTTTGTAATAAAAAATTTACATGCACCGACCATATTTTTCAAAACAAAGCCCCTAGTCCAAACAGAGCTTCATCATGAATATGAAAGGTACTTTTAATTTTTTTTTTTTATTTAAATGGCATAAAAGTTACATGTGCATTGTCCAGGTGCGACTTTGCTACTTCTGGTCAAATATGCAATCTGTGCACCTTTCTGCAGAAGAGATCAGCACCACATATATGATTATTGATTAATTGGAGAAAGAAGTTGGGTACAAGAGGTAATTTTCCTGTTCTCAGGGACTTCCACGGTCCTGTTTTAGGTGATGGTGGATGGGATAAATTAGAGGATATGTGATAAGTGGTCAGGGTCCGAGAGCTCGTCTTTTACCGATCGTGCAATGCAAGTCTAAACTACATTACTGAGACTCAAACTCGCACCGATTGGTAGCAGCACTACCTGCACTTCTGTCCTTTGTCACTTGACCTATGCCCTGAGGCGAAAGAAGTTGGGTACAAGACAGCAAATAACCTTGTTGACTAAGCGGTGTTCGGAAGGAAAAAATTTAATAAAAAATATGGTAAAAGTACAGTTAATTTAATATAAATGTGATATATATTAAAATTTAATTAAAACAAAGTAAAAAAATAGTTAAAATTTAATGAATTTTAATAAAATTTGATAAAATTTAATGAATTTTAATAAAATTTGATACCACCAAACGGGTTAAATAATATATATAAATACGTATATTGGAAGTTTATTTGTGAAGGGAACAAGTAGAACATGGAGCTATATATAATTATAGCTAGCTAGCTAGGCATTCTTAAATCTCGTTTGGTGACCCCTTTTTTTTTAATTTTTTTTTTTATTTTTGTAAACTTATAACAAAAATCTAGATCACTTCTCGAATTTTTTTGCTGTACTCTCTTACCGCTTCACTACCAAAGCAAATTAACGAAACCTTGAAGGTCTGTTTGGAAGTTAATTTGCCAAATGTTTTTATTTCCTGATGTTAGCCCCGCCTCACTTTTTTCCTTGCTTTCATTTTCCTTGGACTAATGTTAAATCCACCTCCCATTTACCCGCTGTTTTCTTCTTGAGATGATTGCACGATTGTTTTAACTTTTTTGGCTGATGCTGATGACTCAAAACAAGTCGGCCCTACGTCCATACACATTCACGCGAGGGAGTGTTTGATACAATAAAAAAAATAATGACAAATATCATTTAGATGATTTTTTAGTGTATGATATGTATTAAATTATATTTTTTAAAGATAAATAATGAAATTTTTTTAACCTTTGTGTTAATTTTTTTGTAAAGAAAATCAGTCGACGTCGAAACAGATTTTTGAATCTTTCAGATCGGTTTTACATCAGAATTTATGAAAAAATTATTAGGATTTATAGAATATTATTGGAATTTGTAAAACAGTTTTTGAGGTTTATAAAAAAATTATTGGGATTTGTAAAAAGTTATGGAAATAGTAGATATATATAAATTTATTTTAACTTTCATGAAATACAAAAAATATAAAATGTGTTAGAGAATTATAACAGTTTTAGAGTTTTGCAATGATTTTTATCGCGCGAAACACCCCTATAAAAGGAACAACGGTGTTAGAAATTTTAATTAAGAAAGTCAAATTTTATACAAATTTTATATATGTGTAATGATATAATTAATTGAACTTTCAAAATTTGAATTATACATAATAATTGAAAAAAAATTAAATTTTAGAGAAACTGATTCATAGAATAAACTTTTTTCTTCTGGATTCACAAATTTATATATATCATGTAATGATATTTTTTTGACCGAAATCAATTATTTTTCAAAATTTTAGGTAAATCAAATTATAATATAACGGAAGCAGCAATTTTTAAAATTCAAGCTTCGCTTAGTCCCAAAATAACTTCATCACATTATGAAAGGTAATTTTAATTTTTTTATTTAAAGAATAATCCATTCCTATAAAATTTTCGTTATCAATCCTTGGCGAGCTAGAATGTGCAAAATTGAGAGTTAAAAAAAAAAAATTATTAAGTAATATTAGTCAGCCTTTTAACTTCATAGCAATAAAATCAAGTTATCGAAACCCAAATAAGACACATGTCGTCCATGCATATGCTAGTGTGCATACAAAAGTTTATTAACTGCATATAAATCTATAGATGTTATTAAAAGATTGTCTCCTGGTAGGAAGAAATTATGGAGACAATTTTAGGCATCCTTATTACATTAAATATATACTTAAAACAGTTAAAACGTAGGTAGGCATCCTTATTTAGCAAATAATGGAGGTTTAGAAACTCCAGGATGGAGGATTAAGCAGAATGGATTTGCACCATGCATGAAGCCTAGTCCATTTTATGTAACCTAAGTTGTTCCAACGGAGGACCACCATTAATCGGGTTTCTTTGCTGAAGCTCCATGTACTCCTTGTATATAACCGGCTTGAATGCCGGTGGGCAGCCTTCTCTCTCTATCAGCTCCGGTGCCGCCATGACAGCCTTGTCAAGTGGGGGTCCGTGTGCCATTGCTATGGACATCCTTGCAGCTGTCTTGTTCACAACGGCTCTATGCATAACGCTCTTGTACTTCCCATTGCTCAATATCTATTAACCAAAAAAAACTAAAACATTGAACAATCGAAAGAATAATACTAAATTGAGGAGTGATGATTTGTGAAAATTAATGAAATAAGGGCGCCCCATGCTCGCCCTGTCAATGTAAAGAAAAAAATAAAATAAAATAAAATTTACCTCGAGTTGATCGGCGGTGTTAACCAAAATGGAGTTGGGAGGTGGATCAACATTAAACCATTTTCCTTTGTGCTGAATTTGGAGGCCTCCGATTCCATTCTGTATGAGAAGGGTTAACAGACCATGATCGGCATGCGCTGGAATACCTATTGCAAGTTCTGGTTGTGGGCACGGCGGATAAAGGTTTGCTGCAAAGAGTTGGAAACCTGATTCTAAATCCATTGCCTTCTCAATGTAGCATTCTTCCAAGCCCAAGGTTTCTGATACCCCTTTGAGCAACCCCAATGTCACTTCTCGAATTCTTTTGCAATACTCTCTTACTACCTCACTAACGACAGAGAGAGAGAGAGAGCCCCCGGGGCATAGGTCGGATGGCAAAGACTGGGAGTGGGGGGAGACCCCCAGCCCAGCCACGCGAGTTCGATTCT
>JAVXUM010000036.1:4549141-4565403 GCA_035590655.1 Pouteria glomerata
ATAATTTAATTTAATTTAATAATTAATCTAATTTAATTATATATTTAATATGAAATATATTTTATTAAATTATTTTTAATAAATAATATAATTAAATTATAATTTATGTTATGAAGTTTATATCTTGTATTGTGATTATCTTAAGGATGTTGAATTAGCTGGAGTAGGGGGAGGTTAATTGTTTTGGATTTATAATTTTAAATCTATTATATTTTGGATAGATATGCTGTATTGTTATATCTAGATAACCATAGGAATGCTTAATTGATGTTCGTTCACACACATGTATAAATGTTTGTGTTTTAAACTTTAAGTCACTTGCACCCCCTATACTCAAGAAATATAGACTAATACTCTCTATACTTAAGTGTATATTGCTTAAGTATAAAGCGTGTAAGTGACTTCTGATTTTTTACCACTTAAAATATAAAAAAATAGCACTTCTGACTTTTTACCACTTAACGTCATGGCGTTGCCTTTGTCACTTTGCATTATAGTACAGGGGGTATTAGTGTATATTTCTTAAGTATAGGATGTGTAAGTGATTTTTGACCTAGGTACCAGGGGTGTAAAGGTAATTTCCCCTATATATATTGAAGAGAATATAAAAAGAGAAAATAGATGAAAGAAAAAATCTGGTTATTCTGTAAAAACTTGAAAGCATGTCATCTGGAAGTTGAATTATATTCAAACGCTAATTTCCCAAAAAAAATGATTAGAGAGTATCATATGGAAGTTGAATCATAATCAAGCTCTAATTTTTTTAAACAGATTGCTTGATAGTAATCAAATTTGAAAATTGTTTTCCAGAATTTTTCTAAATACTAACGATATATGATATAAAGTTTTCCAAACAAGCAAATGATATATGATAATATTTTGCTCTTTAGTAATTATATTTTCTTTTGTTTATATACCTTGACGCTAGAGGAAATTTATAATAAAATTTTAAAAAGAATGAATATTAATTTAATTTTAAAATTATAAAATATTTTTATTTATGTATTTTTATTTTTAGGAATATTAATGTGATTTCTTTCTATGATTTTTGTGTACATGCAATGCATGCGAATTTTATTTTTTTTATTTCAATAATTAATAAAAATATTTTAATTTTATAAATTATAAAAATTTGTTTAATTTTTCTATTAATTTTTAATCAACGTATTAAAACAATTTGTGTGAATTTTTTTTTTTTATTTTACTTATGCACACACAGTGCATGTAAATTTTTATTTCAAAACTGTGTATCATTAATTAATTTGATATTTTCTTAAAAAATTAATAAAATACTAGCACACTTGATGCACGTAATTTTTATTAAATTTTTATTTTAAAACTATGTGTGTATCATTAATTAATTTGTTATTTCTTTAAAAAATTTCTCAAACAATAAATAAAGACTAGTTATTAATTAAAGGTATTTAAGTACATTGTAAAAATAATAAATAATGAGTAATTCTTAATTAAAGGTATTTAACTGGCTTATAAGTAATTAAGGGACATTTAGATAAAATAAAAGAATATTATAAGCTAAAGGGTATTTAAGAAAAATTAAAAAAAATAAAAGGGTAAAATTACTTAAATAACTTATAAAAGTTTAAAAATAACTTATACATCACTTTCAAATTTAAGTAATTATTGGTGATTAAAGGTCATTAATAGAAAAACAATTTCAAATTGTAAGTGATTAGCAGTAGTTAAGGGTCATTAATGGAAAAAAAAAAAAAAAAAAGGTTTCACAAAAAAAAAAATTTCATAAAAATAATGGTTTCACCAAATCTTGATGTTTGCCCTATAATAATAATAAGTATTGATATAAATAGATATAAATTATCAATAGAATAGAAATTGTTTTTAATTACATTCTATAATATAAATATATTTTTTATATTAATGAATTTATGAGAGATATTCTACACTTATCATAATAAAATCCTCAAAAAATGGTGAGTAAATCTTTTACCACTGTTTATTCCTGATCTTCATCTCCTGTGTCTTTTTTTTTATCTAATCTCTCTCATCATTCCTATCTTTTTAAAATTTTACAATATCATCTTTATCTATTTTACTATGTTTAAAAAAATCACAAACAATTATTTTTATGGTTCTGTTCTATCTTATTGATATCTTGTCATCTCTCCCTACTTGACTTATTTGAATTACAGCAAGATAATGATGAAGCAAATGGTTCATTTCTATCCTTTTAAGATTTTGTCCTATGATGTCTATCTATTTTACTAAGCTTAGAGAAATCACAGACAATGATTTTTCGAGTTCTGTCTCTCTCTACCAATGTCATTTCTTGAAGCATGATAATACTTAAAAAAAGGGTGAATTAATCCAAAAAATAGTGAATTAATTAATAAAAAATAGTGAGTTAAATATTTTTTTCAATCTCTCTTTGTAAATTAAAAAAGAAAAAGAATTTTTTGGCCTATTTTTTATTCATGGAAATTTTGTATTTTTCTTTTTAATTGTTTTTTAAATTTTTTGTTCCTCCAATTAATGAGATTTTAATTCTTTGTTTCATTATGTTATTTTTTTGGTGAGGTTGTCACGTGTTATTTTTATATAAATATTAAATTTTCACCAATTATAAAAAAAATATATTTAAAAAAAATGTAAAAATTATATACCTTCAACGGTATAATAGTATCCGATATTGCAGATGTGCCTCCTCTATTTGTGCCTCTTCTTACTCTAGTTGTTTTACCTAGTTTTGTAATAATCTTAATATTTTAAATTTTTAATATATTATTTTTAGTATATTATAAAAAATTTAATTTTTAAAACTGTTATAATATATATATCATTGAAAAAAAAATTGGCCGAGGCCTTGTGGAGGTTTCGTTTGCATTGTTTTTCCTTGCTTGCCACGTAACATATATGTATGTTTGAAGCTTGGTGTTAAAAAAATAAAAATAAAAATAAAATAGAAAAGTAATGACCCGTGGCACTTGGAAATGATGCTTGCTGGCACGCTATGACTTGTAGCTTCCATGAATCACCCCCTTTCCACCTTTGGCCGTGACACCCAATTGTATAATATATATATATGTTATGAACAAAATCGAAGATAACTGGAAAAAAAAAAAATTATGTCAGCACGCGAAGGCCTTTGCTTGGCCACCAAGACGTATATATATATTTGATATACAGTTTGATCGGAAGGAAAAGTCGAGAAGGAATACAGAAATAAGAGAGAGAAAGAAACAAAAAAAAAAAGAGGGAAGAAAGAGAAATAAGAGAGAGAAAGTGAAGGTTTAAGTTTGAAGATAGTGAGACTCTTGTAATTTAGATGTTGTGATTAGCGTACTAGTTTCGGATTGTAGAAATTTTATTCTAGGTGAGAGATATAGAATAAAGGTTTAAGCTTTGGCGTTTCTTCATCTTCACATTCGAGGTAGGAAATTAATACATTATTTATATTTTTTATAATGTCTTCGTTAATAAAAAATGATCATTAAAATGATTTTGGCATATTTTGAAAAAGCAAAATATTAAATTTTAAATCAACCTTAATTTTTCTTTAAAGAAGAAAATGAACAGAAAAGGAATTATGGTTTGCAACTCTTTTGATTGGGCTTATTTTACTCTTTTTTTATTATAAAATATTATAAAATAATAGATGTGTAATCGTGAGTTAAAGTTTATATGTTATTAATGCTTGATAGCTAAATTTTCAATTACACTATCTTTGTGATTAGATGTTCTATTCAATACTAAGATATACTATGATATGTTAACATCACCATTGTGATTATATGTTCTATTCAATGTTCAGATATGCAATGATATGTTATGTGTTCATTACGAAACAAATAATAATAGTAAAGAATAAACGGACAATAACGACAATGGAAACATAAAATTATGAAATTTGATACACTTACAGACATTCCCTTAAATTTTAACAAAGAGAAAAGTAAAACTTAAGAAAATGTTGATTTTGGACAAAGTGAGGATACTATACAAAATAGGAAGGGTTATGAGATACCCGAGAGTTATAAGACCTTGAACCTGCATATGGTTGGGTAATCATTCTCGTAGACTAGTAATTCACAAAGACGACGGAAAATGTTAAGGCTCATCCTAGCCCTTAGACTCAGATCTATAAACAACGACGCAAGGGTGTTTCGTGATCCGTATACATACAAACGAATCGGTGATGATTTGGACTACCACTCTGATTGTAGGACAGTCTGGCAGAGTATCTTTCCTCACATTGGGAAAAGGAAAAAAAAAATAAGAAATGAGGAAAGATTAACAAGAAAAATAAAAGGTACAAATTTATGTTGCCCCACTTGCTATATATTGATGTATTCCAGGATTCTTATTATGTTCATTGTTTTTATGTGATTCATAAAATATATTACAAAAAGTATATTTCTATACATCGTGAACACAAGTGGTTTGGTGTTCACGTCCTTACAGACTGTGTTGCAGAAGCAGAGCCCGAGAGCTAAGAGGGTTGACACCCTTAGTTGGAACCCTACAAATTTTTGAATATTTTTGATTTTATGTTTTAATTGTGGCAATTTTAAAAGTTTATGTGTATAGAAGTACTACTTTGTAAATAAATAAAATATATGCTATCTGATTTTAAATTAAATCTAAGTGTGTATTTTGTTAATAAAATAATCATTTTTATTATTTATATTAATGAATATTATGGTCAGTGGCTCGAAAAGTAAATAGTGAGACTGTAATAGACTAGGTACATTAAAATTTTCAATTTAAAGTCACTCCTCAGGATCTCGGGATTTGGGGCATGACAAGGTGGTATCAGAGCCTAGGTTAGAATACTTTAGTGATAGTAAGAGTCTGGCATTACATGCTGCTACTTATATGTTATAACTGATATTTTGTTATTTTAAGATAGACTTGATGGTTTTTTATGGCATAGTTGGTGGCAGAAGCAGTCAAAACTAGAAATATTGCTAAAACAGTGACTTTATTAGTAAGGGACATGAAAACTTATAAAACATCTTTAGCTAATGGTAAGTAAAGCCGACGTGTGGGCAAATGATGTGACTGGTAATGGCTTATTAGGCTTAGGTATTAGTTTTGAGAGATGTTTGGTGATAGTTCTGACATTAGGAATGGCAGTTAAATGTGATTATAAATATAATAGAAAATTTAAATTTTAAGTTCAAGACGCTTGGAGAGTCTAAGTTAATGACTCAAGAATTTATTGAGACTGCAGTTTATTGTTGAGTGAAGTGTAACTGTGGAATGGCTTTAAAACAGCAATAGCAACGGTAGATATGTAAATTTTGAAATGGATATGTTGCCTACTTGGCACGGGGTGATTGATTGTTACTATAAATTAGTGACGACTATTCTGACTAATGATATCATGGTTTAGATTTGGCATAAGGCAAGCATAATTTTACTTTCTCTATTAATGATATTAAGTGCATTGAGAAATCTTGTGTTTAGATAGTCAGTTTGAGATTCAATGAGAAGGAGTCTCGATTTTGTTTTCTACGGGTAATATGTAAATTGTGGACGTGTTTCTTAAGGAAAATGGGGGTAATCTCCTTAGAGGTAGATGGAGTTTTTCCTAAATTCTATGTCAGGTGTCTTTCATATTTTTATTACGCTACATCCTATGGTACTGGTTAAGTTTTGGAAGCTCAAAATTTAATTAAGTAGTTTGTGGGGCATATGGTTTTAGTTAGTATAGTAATTTGCCGTGGAAGCATTAAAAATTCTTGTTAAAGGGGGATCGTAGTTTTGAATAGATTAGATAAACATAAAGGTAATTGAAGAAGCATATTGGTTACCAAGTTTTAGAAATTTGACAGAATGGTTGTATATTAAGAATAGTGAGTATAAATTTGGTTTATTCAAGACAAAGTTTGGGGTAAGGTGATATTTGGTTGGGTAATTTGCAATAGATTTTCCAAAAGTTCTAGTCGTATTAGCTGAGTATAACCAAGGTTGCGTTTGACATACAAGTTCTATGAGTTTAAGGATTATTTTGGATATTGTGGTGAGTTACAAAAAAATTTAAGTTGTGTGCTACTGCATAGTGATTAGGTGACAGTCTAAGTTAATGCAGTTGAATGGAGTACTAGGAAGACTTTGGTTTTAAAATCTCTAATCTTATTCAGGTGAATTCAATGTAATGGTCGAGGCCTTAAGTAAGAGATTGAGGAGTTTGACTTTTGTCAAGGTTCTTTCATTAAAGTTTTTTAGGAAATGTTAGGGTTTTGAGATTCTTGGAACAAGAATTACGATTGTCACACCCCTATTTTAGGATACATATTTAATTCGTTAATAGGGTGGATACACGTAAGTACTCCATCTCTATTAACCAAACTTTATGTGTGTACACATTAATATAAAACTCCAAAAATGGTAACCTTAAGTTTACTCCCAAAAATTAACACAAGACAAAAATTAAGATAGAGAAATAGACAACTTGGGCTCTTGTCCAGCACATACAGTCACTCCTAATTCAACCTGAAAAATTTAAAATTTAGGTATGAGTGTTACACACTCAGTGGAAGTGTTATACTTAAAATAAAAGATAATAAATTATTCATTCTTTTATTTTTATTATATAATTTAAGGTCGTTTTTCCTTCACATCACATATCACCAGACTCTTCCTCCCATCTCACCCTAACTTACCATCTCATGATATATATATATATACATCCACAGTCATTTATATAATCAAGAGTCTCGCAAAATGATATTATATTATATCATTAGCACCACGTTTCATTCATAACTCTCAATTTCACATTACACCTCATCTGGCATTAATACAAAAATGTCATCACATTATTATCACCATTTCGCAAGCATCAGACTCATCACATCATTGTATAATATCTTACAACCATACAAAAAAAATATCTCATCGCATCGTGATTGTCACATGCCCTATCTGGCAGTGTCGTGATATGTCTGTATAATGAATAATACGAATGTTATGGTAGCACACAGTTAGCATGTTATGGTAGCACACAGTTAGCCCCATCTAGCTTATGAGTTGAGATATCAACTATGGATAGCAGCTTTAATAAGCATGTCCCATTAGCCCTATCTGGCTCGACCCCATCTGGCCTCAATTTATGGCCCCATCTGGCCTCATCTTTGGTCCCATCTGACCTAACCCCATCTGGCCTCAGTGCACGTGTAATGCAAGCATTCCATGCTATGCAATAACAATTATTATTTTTAATTATTACTATACATTATTCTTATTATTATTATGTTCCTCACACAAAGCTATCACTCCACACTTGACATACCATAAGCAATCATAATCCATCATTATCACAGTTAATTTATAAACAATAAATAATTGCTCCCATAAAATATTAATCCACACACTAACATTTCATAAATAGATTTTAAAGTATTCGGCCATACGAATAACTCAGATTTTATCACATAAAAATATCAATTTTCACATTTATCCTTTTATTCACCAATACATAATGAATTCATAATTAATAAATATAAACAGTCAATATTTTATTATTAACCTAAATAATTTCTCTCATAAAAGTACACTTTTATTATAATCATTTTATAAATAATTACAGTTCATTTTTAACATAAGTAATTTATAACCAATTAATATTTCTTATGAAAAAATATCAATTTTTCCCTTAATTACAACTTTACTATCAACACAATTAACCCATATTATTATTTTATTCCTTCAACATCCATTATTTCATAAACATTTCTCACTTTATCGTCAACACAATTAATTCACGAATAGTAATACAATTATTTCATATATTCTCACAAATTATTCTATAAATAATTATCGCTTTATCATCAACCAAATTACTACATAAATAATTAATATTTACATGTAAATAATTTGTCAAATTATAGATACTATTTCCCGCAAATAATCACAATTCATTAATTAATATTAAAACAATAAAAATAATCAATTCACAGTTACTACTCCATAAATATTTATAATTCTCCATCAACATAATACATTTATGAAAGAACAATTTCACTACACAAATAATTCTTCAAATAAAAATATTAATTACTGCAATTAACTTTTCCTAAATAATTTCAATTTTCCGTTAGCAATATTAACTCCACTACAAAAAAAACGAAAATTGACGACCACCAAAAGCGGTCGTCTAAAATCCTCTAAGCGGTCGTCTATGCTTTAGATGACCGCTATATAGCGGTCGTATCTGGAGGGGTCGACAAAGATTTTTAACGACTGCCTTAAGGCGGTCGTCTATAGTGGCGATCGCTAAAAACGATTTGACGACCGCCTCAAAGCGGTCGTCTAAATCCTTTAACGACCGCTTTGAGGCGGTCGTCTATAGTAAAATAGAAGAAAAAAAAAAGACCTTATTCCAAATCCTATGCACTATTAAAGGAAGTAAAGATTTTTACTTTTTATTAAATCATTATTTCCTTAATCCTGTTCTCTGATTGGATCAAATGATATTCAAAGAAGACTAAACTTAGTCATCATACTTGCTATGTATAGACTGTTCTGTAAGGCCCAAAAATACGCTATGCATGCTATTGTGTCATGTTTAGAATTCTGAAGTGCAATTACAGGGTAAAAGAATTATTTCAACCTAACTAATCCAATTGCAATATGAAGTAAGGATGCAACACTAGGATTAAAATTCACCAACCAGATATACACAGTAGATTGTTGTAGACTATGGAAGTGGCATTTGAATGCCACATAAAAGTAAAATTGCTTGTGATGTTTTCAAAGATCACTACAAGCATTGTAGAAAATCAAATTCTCAAGACAAAATAGAAATAGGATCAAAAGCCATTCTTTTAATGAGGTAATCATAATAATCAGAAAAACTTCAACTTGAAGGAAAAATACCAAAGATGTTTTAGACTTGACCACTATAAGCTCTCTGCTTTTCTTTCAATACAAACATAAGAATAATTTTGACGCCTTCTTCGCCTCTACTTTAGTTTCATATGGTAGAAGCAAGATTCATGAAGCAGAATCTAGTAATAGCCAAAGCAACATGGGAAGAGAATTTAATAACAATTTATGAGCAAAGATCAATCAACCATGAGCATGAGTGCTCTTAAATAGTCTACAGATGAACTTAAACTCAATACATGTTAATTAACTTAATTTGGAATTGATATATAAACAGAACCCAAAAAATTGAAATTATGGCCTTCTAAGTTGAGGTTCAAAGGAAAACACAAGTATTTGGAATAGATCAAGTTTCAAAAGTCCCAAATATTGCTTACCTTGACCACAACAATATGCTCAATCCCATCTATGACTGACCTATAACAGTAGGCTATGAAAGGCCCCCACATAGTAGGTATCCTTGCAGCAGAAGAATGTTGCACTAATTTATCTCTCTTCCTCCTATATCTGCCAATTGTAATCCATAATTGAACAGTCATTTCCTTTATATATGCATTTATAACCTGATGCTATCACAATTTACAAAGAGGTTTGCCAAAATATTATGCAACTCCTCAGACGAAAAAAAAAAAAAAAAGGAAGGAAGAGAAAAGACCAAGAAATGCCTCCACAAAGAAACAGAAGCATATCTGGCAGACTGGTCCATGTTGGAATTTATAGCACCACGCATTAAAACAATGTAAATCAGAAAAGAGGATATAATTAATGACAAGTTAAATTATGCAACAGCTCTAAACATTTGAGACATCCTATTATGGTTAGTACTACATTGAGTCTTTAACATCTTTAACATCTAAATGACAACATTATAAAATACCTGACTAGATCAGCAATCGAAACAATTTTCAAATTATGCGACACTGCAAATTGCTGTAGCTTTGGTAATCTAGCCATAGAACCATCATCATCCACAATCTCACATACAACTGCAACAGGGTCCAACCCAGCTAGCAAAGCAAGATCAACAGATGCTTCTGTATGTCCAGCTCTTTTCAGAACACCTCCCTCCCTATATTTCAATGGAAATATATGGCCTGGGCGATTGAAATCCCCAGGCTTTGAATCTTTGGATGCAAGAGCCAGTATTGTTGTTGCTCTATCATGAGCTGACACACCTGTTGTCGTACCATGTTTTGCATCCTGCAGAAGCATAATATGAATACAATAATATATGAATAATGCAGACATAAGATTATAACAAATTAGGAAACTGCCTTGAAAATGATATTTGAGTTTGTTAAAAGGTTTATCGAAGTCATTATCATTGTCATCAATATACAAAGAAACTTCACAACCTCGATGAAACGCTAAAGCGGTTTCATCATCGAACATGTAATTTCTAAAGCACGTAAAAATCACAATGTTTTTGAAATTTAATGAAATTTGAATTTGCTTCAGGTGGGAATGAGAAATCATCATGATTTTAATAAAGATATAGGATCTCAGAAACTAAGACTGAGAGGAAAAAAATGCATAGTTGTTTCAATTTTGTGAAGAAGGAAACAAATACATACCACAGACACAGTAAATGCAGTACAATGTTTCTCTTCATTCTCCTTTCGGTCTACCATCAATGGAAGATCCAATCTCTCCAGGTCTTCTCCTTTCATGCTAACACAAACAATTCCGGTTCCATGCTTGACAAAAAAGGCCATAGCTTCTGGGGTAGCCATTGATGCTGCCATTATTAAATCTCCTTCATTTTCTCTATCTTCGTCATCCACCACCACTACCATCTTCAACATAACTCCAAATTATACAAAGAAAATTGTGTTGTGTAATAAAAAGCAATGGCTTCAATTTTTATGATGTAAAGAAGTCAAAAAACAACCAACCTTTCCCCTGCGAACATCTTCAATTGCTTCTGGGATGGATGAGAAACCTTCCGTGGGACGATCTAAATCAAATTCATCATTATCAATAGGAAAATTGAAAATTGCAGGAGTGGTTTCTGCTGCAAGTGTTCCAAATGCCATTGCATCAGGCTGTATCTCAACCCCAGCTGATAAGTCACCGAGGAGAGTACTTTCCACTGCAGCATTTGTATCACTGGGATAAGAAAGTAGGCCACCTTCTCCTGATAACAGTGCAGCCTTAGTTCTGCCATCACTCTTGATACCGAAGAATGTTTTGCCTCCCAGCTTGATCAATGAGAAATTGGAGCTGGGCCCATTTGCAGAAAGTAAATTCGTACAGTGCAGTCCACTGAACAATTTGAAGTTTCTGAATGCTCTACAATTAAAAAAAAAATGATTATCAAGAACATCTCCAAGTTGCCAAAGCAAAATAAAAAAGTATTAAGCTAGGGAGATTCATCACATCTTATATATAGATTTGGAACCATAATATTCTCAAACATACATGATTGCGAACTGGCAAAAGCATTGCTACTACAGAAACCTTAACATATCACACAACAACCAGATTTTGACAAGTTTCTGTGCACCTGAACTTGCCAAAAACAACAATTTCCGCAAAGAATTCCATCCATAACAAAGGAGAACTGCATATAAAGTTAGCTGCCAACATAAACCCTTTTTTATGAACAAAAAATTTTATTAGTAAAAGCATTGAGACAATGCCACAAAACAGGTGCAAGACCCGTCTCAATGGCGTAGCCAAAACAAAACTCTTTACTCTATAAACAGGTTTCTCTTTCCCATTAGAAACTATGCTAATCCTCTCTTTCCATATCACCCAAAAACGGCAAAAAGGGACATACACCCAAGTCAACGTCTTCGCTTGACATGGTCTGTAGCCCCACCAAGAGCCCTCAGAATCAAATCCCACACATTCTATATCCAACCACACAATGAATTAATGAATGGTCAATTGTTCCCCCCCCCCCCCGGGGGGCTCTTTACACTATGGCCTGACCTCACTGTTGCAAGTTATCAACCATAAGGAGCCTTCCCCAAACTACACACTACATTATTAAAAAAAAAAAAAAACACCTGAGGAAGCATCCCACTCCTCCATAATTTACCTCAAGGGAACCACGACTCTCCCCTTCCTTCTATATTCTTATAACTGGCCTTCACCTCATATCTCCCAAACCAGTCAGCATCCACTTAACCAAGTCTTCCCCCCCCCCCTGCATGTCATGAAGAAACGCGACATAGCCATCCAATTTCCAATCGTAAAGACTCCAGCGCAAAGTGACAATCCACCCTCTACTTTACTCACTCCCCCTGAAACAATCCAGCACCGATGCCTCCTTATCCACTACAAGCTCAAAAACCTCCAGACAAAGATCCATTAAACTGACATCCCTCACCCAGCTGCCAACATAGACCCTTATTAAACCGTAGTGAAGATCAATTCAGGAAATTTTCAACCTTAAGGAGTGGCACATTGTCAAGAAATAAAAAGTTTGCGCAAGATTTAAAACTTGTTCATATAACTGGTTAAATAAGTAGGAGAAACTTTGAGGCTCTTCTAAGAAAACTTAAGCCCAGGAAATTAAAATATCACGATTGTGTGACCAATTGTTAAGAAAAATAATTCAAATAAAACAAAATTAAGTTTCCAAAATTTCAAACATTTATTAACAAATTATTTCCATATTACGGGAAAAGCATAGAGAGCCAGTATGTATGGATGTGGATGACTTCAAATTCTAATGTGGATGACTCTTCTAATACAGAAATTCTAATACAATTATAGAAGCTTCAAAGAAATTCTAAACCCAAATAATTTTTTCTACACAAAATCATTTCTTCCCAGCTAATTTCAGGAAAAGAAACCTGGAAAGTAAGCATACCATACTCTGAATATAATCAGAATAAGAGAAAACTCACATCTGTTTAGAATCTCAATCGGACGCAGAACAAAAGTAACAATGCCGGAGGCGGACGCACCCTATCCCGAGGGCGACCGCTTATACTGAAAAATCATAAAATCCGATTCAACTCACCCTTAAAAAGTTCGGTCCCCTAACTTGTCTTCTATTCTCATTTCTTGTCTCCTTCTCTACAAATTACATTTTTCTCTCTCTCTCTTTCTTTGTGTCTCACCGATGGCGATCATTAGTAGCGCCGACAATCACTAGAGGTGTTTTTGTTAATGTTTTTCATGTCATTTCGTATGTTTACAAATTAGTCAGACAAATAAGTAATCTTATTTGTTATATTCTAAACTGCGCAGACTTGGACTACGATGATTTAGACATACACTAACCAAATTTTTTAGATCTGCCACTGAACAACGCTACACCATAATTCACATCCCCAGTGGAATACGGATCTGAAGTATAGAAGTATGTAAATTGAAAGATTAAGAAAGAATACAATACGAGATTCAAAAGGAAAAACACAGAAAAAGTACCACTGCAAATCGCAAATCAGACCAAAAAAGAAAAAATCAAATACTATTTAGCTTTCATTTCAACCATCTAAACTCGGGAAAAAAATAAATAAATAAATAAAGAACGTAACGCAAATGGCCAAGAAGAAGAGGGAAAAATACGGGTAAGGGAGGGAAAAATACTTTGAGCGGGAAGGAGTTGTTGCAGGAGAAGAGGTGTTGATGGAAGCCATTGTTGAAGCCTCCAACGGTTCTCAAAGCAAACGAAGAGTCAAATCTCGGCGCCGCCCCCACTGGGTCTCCTTTGTCTCCCTTTCAAAGACGGAATACGAAGGGAAATCAAGAAAAGACTTCGAAATTGAAGGCAAATTTGATATGGATGAGAAGGGGAAATCAAGAAACGACTACGAAATTGAGGACCAAGTTGGTCGCAACGAGGTTGTTACAAAGCGGTGATATAACTAAATCACCGACAAATGATATTGTTGTTGAAACTTGAAAGAAGATGATGATAATAATAATAATAGAATTATTTGGTTTCAATAAAAAAAAAAAAAAAAAAAAAAGAGAATTATTGCTTCTTTTTTTTTTAGCTGAATTACTGCATTAAAGATTAGAAGGTTCTAGGCCGGGCAAGTCCCTCGTTGCTCCCAGGGGCGGATTTAGCATGGGCCAAGCGAGGGCCGTTGTTCTCATTGGCAGAAAAATTTATATATATTTTATATATATATTGTATTAATTTTTTATTTTTTAATATATAATATATAAATTGTTTTTATTAAATTTAAAATTTATCTTTTTAAATATATTCAATAATTTTTTTGTATTGTCAAGTCAATTAAAATCTGTCTTTACTCAATTATTATAGTAATTTACTTAATAAAAAAATTATAAAAAATTGTTAAAAATTATTAAGAATTATCATAAATTTTATTAAATACTTAAAAATTATTATTTGTTTCATCAAATAAATAAAAAATTTTAATTAATAATTTTTAATAAAAATATCAAAAATTACTAAAATTTAAATTTTTAAACGATATTTAAAATTTATCATTTAAAAATTTATAATGTGTTTTTGTCCAATTTTGCCTCTACTCGATGAAATTTCTGATTCCGTGCTTGATTTCTCGTCAGGCTAAAGAGTAACAAATAAAGAATTCAGGGACGATTTTAGAATATTTTATATAATTGATCAAAATTTCATCAAAATTTGCTTGATCGACACCAAAAAAAAAATTGGGTGACCCACACGAATTAAAAATGGGACACGGCTTTTGTAATCCACCTCTTCAACGCACAATAACATAATTAGCACGTTATTTTAAAATAATCTTGATAGTACCAACTTTTTTTCAAATATATATTGTAGTATATTTGAATTTTTATTACATAACAAGAAAAAAAAACGATAGCTATTAGGAAGTTAGAGTAGGTTTGGCTACCGCAAATTTTACTAATTTTTCATCAGTTGCCAATTTTTATTAATTTTTTTCTATTTTTTTTAGCTTTTTTACTAAAATTTATTAGATATATTTTTAATTTTTATCAACTTTTTAATTTTTTTAATTTTCCAAATATTTATTAAATATATATATATATATTTTAAAGTGACATGTGATAACATTAAAACAAAAGTTAAAAAAGAAAAATCACTTTTTTTTTATACATTAAACATGCCCTTAGAAAGACAGCGCAAGAGACAAACTTTTAAATAAAACAATTTTAAGGAAAATGATATTATATCCAAAAGTATATATATATATATATTAAAAAAATTTATAAATTTATTATTTTTTGGTGATAAGAGACTAAGGTGTGTTTGGAGTGATAAAAAATAAAATAAAATGAGATAAATTTGTAATTTGTAATTTGTATAATAAAATAAAAAAATAAATAATTTTTAAAATTTTCCTATCATTTTTCATTATTTCCTATTACTCCAAACGGAGCTGTTTGTTACATAAAGACTGTCCAACACGGGGCATGCAAGTGACACAAGTAGCTGAACTAAATTAAATCGACACGCAAACACATGCTGCTTCAAATAAAAAGAAAAAAAGAAAAAAACACCCAACCACGTGCGCTTTACATAAGCAAATCTCCATTCAATGAATGGGGCAACAGAAGAGCCATCATTCACCGTTGGATCCCTCTCGGTTGCTTCTTAGATCTCTACTTTTTTTGAAAAAAAAAAAAGGCTTTCTTTCGCACCATTTCGTTGACACGCGTGCCCTATTTGACTAAGTCAAATCACTTGTATGAATTGTAGATGATGGTCGAACTTACATCCTGTTTAGACTTTATCTACAATTAATCTCCTCCTACATCAAAAAATTTGACAAACTTGTAATAAAATAATCGTTATTTGAATTTTGATTTGCAAAATCAAACACCACTATTTTTCTAAGTATTTATATCTTGAAATATATATATATATACATATTTGTTTTAGAAATATTAATTGATCAAACCATGTCAAGTTATAGACTATTTGAAACCAAATTATTAAATTTAACAAGATTAAAAAATAACTCAAATTTTATTTGATAATACTGTGAGTCAGTCGAATTTGAAAAAGTCTTTAATTAAATCGATCTTGACTGAATTTAAATAATTTAATATTTTATATTATATTTATTGAATATAAACTTATGTAATCGCATATTGATTAGCTTCAATATCAATAGTATATGAATTTAAAATTATAATTTGATTTTAGTTCATATATATTTTGAGTCGAGTTTAAGTGAATTTATAATATAATCAAAATAAAGAAAATATCAAAAAAATATTTCTTTTTACAACTTTAATTAGTCTAATTGATAAAAAAACAGGTTTGGCTCAAAAAAAAATTAAAAAAATTAATTTTTATTAATTTTTTCTAACTGTCTCAAATTTTCTCCACTAAATATAAATCAACTTTTACTAATTTTCTTCCACTTTTTCTAATATTTATAATTTTTTCATCAAATACTCAACTATTAACAAACTCTCATGTCATAAAAAAAAAAAAAAAAAAAAAAAAA
>JAVXUM010000036.1:4580250-4592500 GCA_035590655.1 Pouteria glomerata
AAAAAAATACAATCATAAAATAATCATATCACGAACAACAGCGTAAACGAACCTGAGCCGCCTTATAAGCATTGAGCGTATTTTCTGCAGCGTCTTTCCTCTCAGCACCGGTCTTGAACTCTGCCAAGTACCTATGGTAATCTCCCTTCATCTTCAAAAAGAAGACCTTCGAAACGCCAGCGGAGGCCGAGGGGATCAACCTCGAGTCGAGTAGCTTGAGAATGCCATCGCAGATCGAGGACAGCTCGGACTCGATCTTGGTCCGGTAATCCTTGATGGCGGCGACGTGGTCGGCGTTGCCGCGGGACTCCTCCTTCTGCTCGATGGACGAAATGATCCGCCAGGAGGCCCGGCGGGCCCCAATCACGTTCTTGTAGGCTACGGAGAGGAGATTCCGCTCCTCAACCGTGAGCTCGTCGGAGTCGCCAGCCGCCGCCGAGACCTTCTCCATGTATTCGACCATCTCCTCGTAGCGCTCGGCCTGCTCGGCGAGTTTCGCCATATAAACGTTCTCTTCGCGAGGGGTGGGAGTCGCCATTGGAGGAATTTCGTCGAGATCTGATCCGAGAAAATGAGAAAGAAAACAGAAAAAGGGAAAGACAAACGGCAATTGGAAATACCGAAATGCAGAGGTTGGAAACTTGGATGCTTGCGTTTGTATTATTTTGCTCTTTTTTAATTTGCTTTATCTAAATTTATTGTTTATTATTTATTTTTAAAAATTTTCGTTCTATTTATTTATATGATGTGGGAGTTTAATAATACAATTAAAAATAAAAAGAATTTTGGGTATATAATTGGAGTTACAAATGAGTAATTTAATCACAAATTATTAATTTTTTAAAATTGCTTCATGCTAATTTGTTTATCATTCAAAGTGATATAGAATTAGTTTTATTTGAGTTAAATAATTATTATATTATATAAATTAAATATATATATATATAATTTTTCAAGTCATAGCTTAATTTTAAAAAATTAATAAAATTTCTAATGATTTCAAATTATATTTATTTACTCAATTTGTCAATCTGATGAAAGTACTCAAAATCGAGTAGCTAAATTTGCTTAAATTGTGCAACTTTATTACATAATTTTAATATACATAGTTTGCTAACAAAATTTGTTAATTATTTGATTATAATAAAGGAAAAAAGAAAATTGAAGGCCGACGAACGTGAACAATATTCTTGCAAGTGGTTCAAACCTTTCATTGCATACTTTAATAAAGCCTCATAGTCCAAAGTGGTACACTTTTTGGAGCCTTTAATTAATAATAAAACAACTTGATATTTTTTTAGTAAACTCTGAGGGTAGCTCAACTGATAAAATCTTAAGTTTGCTCCTCAATGATCACTAGTTCGAGTCTCCTCAGGACTTGCTCCTCAAGGATTAAGCTGGTTCGGACACCCTGAGTTATCCAAAAAAATTGAAATTTTTTTTAATATATATTTTCCCTATTTATTTTAATTCAGCCACCCATGAGTCAACATAGATATTATTCTATTCCAATAATTAGCATATCTTTCGAGGAGAAAAACTATATAGTCATGGTAATGGAGGAAAGGAATCGAAGCATCCTAAGAAAATTCACTTGCAAAGAAAAAGTATCCTAAATATGTTTAAATACAGATAGAATCTAAAGTACTTTAATATTATAGTGATATTCTTTGGTATTTTAATATTATAATAGCATTCTTTATTTTTATAAATTTTGTTCCCTTTAGTCCAATTAGTGATATATCATCGTAATATGTATGTCATATTCTTTATTTACTCTTTTACAAACATGTAAAAAATTCAGAGAGTTTAAATTAAAAAACATTTTTATATTCTCGAAATGTTGAAACTGTAGATATTGATGAATTATTAAATCAATATTGAACATTTTACATCTCTAAACAAACATCATGAGTTTGTTTGATGTGAAACATTTTACTGAAAATCTCTAAAAATTATTCAATTTTTATCTCATTACACGAATTACAAACCTGTAACTTGTCTCACTTTATCTCACTTCAAATACACCCCATGTGAATATATTAATTACTTTACTTTTTTTTTGTTTAATATTAAAGGAAATATTAATAATTAAAATTCAGCATTAATAATATTTATAAAATTACAACAATATTCAAATGATAGATAATCAACGTGTATTAATTATTTCAGAAGTGTGTCTCATCCCATGTCTAACCCTCCTCCACTGTAAGGTACTTCTCTTACTTCAATACCCATTTTGAGTTCTGCTAAAATAATAATAATAATAAAAACAAATGGCATATTTTGACAATAACATGGACCAGGGATGGGATGAAACAAGCTCATGGGACAAGTATTGCATATATATATATCCATACACACACATAAGAATGATTTTGTGGAAGGCTATCAACTTCTTTTGCGGTCTCTTGGGAAATATCAAATCATTTGTTGAAGCCATGACATGAACTATTGATATATGCTAAGAAAATGAGGATGTTTGAGTTCAAATTCCAATGCAAAAAAAAAAAAAGAAGAGAATTTTATGCAGCAATTAATACACCTTTTTAAAAACCAAAGCAGATAGCATTTTTTCTGACCCAACAAACAGCTGTTCTATAAAGGCCTAAAGAAATTACACAGCAAGGAATAAAAATGGGCTACGATTGCAAAATCACCCAACTTCTCAACTGCTTCTTGGTATTTTTGTTTCTTCTACTTTCTCAGAGCAAATGCTCAAACCTGCTTTAGGAATAACAATGGTAGCTTTGTAGTTTTCGGAGTTCTAGGTAAGACATGGTGTTACTCGAACCATCTCTTCCATTGAGCAGCTTCTTCATACAGCCTGAGTATTCAGAACCAAAGAAAAACTGTCTAACATCATATTTCCTTAGAAAAAATCAGATGAATTCAATAACTAGATTGTTTCAAGATAAAATTAACAGGTAAAGTTTTTACCTATTTTAAAATCCCCATTCCCACCCGGTGAATTTCTATGGAGCCGAAGAACAAAGCGCAATTGCCTTGGGAACATGTCTTCCAGTGAACATTCTAGCTGCAACCAGCCCAGCAGCCAAAGCAGCTCCAAACAAAGCATGTAATCTCACGCAGTAATACTTTGCCATAAAGATCTTTGATTTATCCTATAAGAAATGAAATTTCAATACCACAACATAGAAGCAAATTTGATTCAACTGTAAATGGGTCCAAAACCAATCAAACAATTTGTGATTATGCAGTTATTTCATTCAAAACTATAATCCCTACATTGGTGCTCTATACACACCGGTCACATTAAGAAACAGTGCTACTCACCTTGTGGTTCTCCTTGACAAAGCTCACAACTAGTTTTCCAATGGGCAAGGTCAGGGCACAGAGAAACTGAAACAGAACTATGATTAGATCTAGAATATTGAGATAAGTATGCTGTACTCAATGTGGAAATAAAGATCAGGCTACACCTAAAACTAATGTAGTCTGCAGTGTAGAACACTTAAAACTCAAGGGGACTTACAATACAAGTAAAAGGAAGAATTCTGCTAAGACCGAGAGCAAGCAAAACAGAATAAAGTGCAATGACAGTCATTTTCACCACCTTTGAACCTGTTTCAGTGCCAAGCCTAACCTGAGCCAGAAAAAAAATAAAGGTCTATTTGAATTGTTTGTTAAAGTTTCCTTTGATTTTTTAGGTTCTAACGCAAGCATACTTACCAGAGGGGACCATTTTCTCACTGCCTTGTCTCCATCCACCTGAGTTGTACACCATTCATGTTACCTGATACAGAGATACCCTGAATGGAGAGATTTGGGAATACTAGAAGGGGAAGAACAAGCAAAAAAGGAAAGGCTACCTGATGAAAGTGACTGCAGAAGAGGATTAGAGATGTTGTAAAGCCAACAAGGAGTGATGCAGAAAGGATTGTGCCAGTCATTGGAAGCTCACTGAAATAATCACCCAGAAATCAATACTCAGGAAGGCATGCAGAATATAGATCCATGATTGTCATCAATCAAAATTAGCAAAAAAACCTTGTGGTGCCCTGCAATAAGTAAAAAGCAGTTGTAGCGAACGGGCCAAATGCCGCAAAGCACAGAGGCTCCCCAAGTCCTTGGTAACTTAATCGAAATGGTGGACACTGGAGGAAAAAAAAAAAAAAAAACGATTTCAGACAGGTGAAAACTGGCCTCTCTAACCTGTGCCTGATATATCTGCTAAAGAGTCATCATGAATGAGGGATAAACCCTCCCAAAATGCAGCAAATCATTTTAAAGCTGGCCAAAAACAACACTGGCAATTATTATGAGTCTAACTACATGTTATATTTCAAGTACTTGGGCAAATTAGAATGCATGGCAGGTTAAATAATCTCAAGATTTCTAAAGTCAGATTTAACCAATAGGAATGATAAGTACCTGATATATGTAACCACAAGTAATTGCACAAGCTAGTAACAATATTGAACGCATGTTTCCACACTCTACAGACACCCAAGTAAGTCCAATGAAACCGAGGGCAAGTATCAACCAGGCAGCATATAGAGTTCCTGTGCGGCTTCCGAAAATGAAATATAGGCAAAGTTAGCTAGCTGATAATTCCATACAAAAAAGAAAAGCAATACCCCACAAGGAATAGCCCTAATGTAGAAAAATGATAACTTGCAGTAGTCTCACCTGCCAACTAAATTTACAACTGACTCTTTCTTGTTCTTATCAGCTCCTGTATCAAAATCATAAACGTCGTTGCTGCCAATATTACACAGAAAATGAAAAGGTAAAAATACAGATCTGGTATGAAGATATTGATATTTCACTGTTGCTGTAGTGTCACAATCTTTAGCAAACACACAGGGAGGAAATCAATTACCACTGTTTAATTTTTTCATATAATTTACGCGAAAATGAACTAGTAAATTAGTAATTGATTGTAACTACATGTTCAGTTGAAATTAATCATATTTACAGCTAACTTGCTTGCATCGGTTCATAAAAACGAATTCTGTAAATTGGTAAGACATCTCACCTTAAATTTAGCCAAGTGATTATAAGGACTGAGGAAGCCAAAAGCACAAAATAGCGCTTGGCTGAATACAGGCCAGTCTGCAAATAAGCGGCTGCACTTCCTACCTATTTTTTGCAGAAACAAGGAATAATAGGTCACTGATATAGCATACACAACTCAGATTGTGGTGGAAAATCAGGTGTAAGAGATATAATACTTCATTCCGATAATTGCAGCCAAAATCAAGAAATTTCAATAACAGAACATGATGAATTTGAAAATGCAATTTCATCATTGTCTATTTGATGAATCCAAAAAAGCCTCAAACTAATTCCTATCAAGAGTGTAAAAAGAAACTCACGGTAAGAGGAACCAAAGCAACAGAGTAAATTGGTAATTTGATTGCCCTCCATATCAAGGTTGCTCTAGAAATTTCTTCTTCCTTCCTCTCTTCGGACGTAGTGTTAGAATAATGTGCTTCACTCTCAGAGGAAGCCCGCTGGCACCTTTGCCGCCAGTTTTCTAGTAGTCTTGTATGATACTTGAGATAAGTTTGAGCATTCGGACAACAAGTAGGTGTCTTTTCAATAGCATATTCAAAAGAGACTCTTTGATAAGGCCTGAGAAACAAGATATGTCAGCCATTCTAGAAAGGGAAAACATCTAAATCACCCTCCTAGCTTGTCAGTGGATATGTGCAGTGAATTTAACACCCAGTTTGGTATAAAAGAATGGAATGGTCATTCCCACATTTTCATTCCATTACCTTGTTGGTTACGTTTAATTGAAATGCTACCTTATTTAGGTTACGTTTGGTTTGTTGAAAAATACTGAAAATCTTTGAAAACCTTTGAAAACTTCTAAAAATTATTCACTTTTTATACAATTTATCTCACTTTATCTTATTTTATCTCACTTTTTATTACTTCAAACACACTTTTAAAAGAATGGAATATAATGATGTTGTGTACAAGAAGTGTAGAAATGACCATGCCATCCACTTCCCCGTACCAAACTAGGCTTAATTTGGAGAGGAAGTGATGAATAACTATAACTGTACAATTATCTTTTGAACTATGGGTTGGGAACTTACCTTGGAGTTTCATTCTGATTCAAACGGTTATTGAGTTTCTTTCCACCAGATCCAATGATTATTAAGTTACATAAAGTAGCTGCCATTGGTGGCCGTCTGAGGGGATATTATCTAGAGAAGGAGGTAAACCAAATCTGGACTATAAATATGCACATTAAAAAATACAAGGAAGGGTCTAAAAAACTCCTAAGAATTTGTTGCAACCGCCAAAAAGGAAAAAAATAGGGAAAATTCCAAAAATCTGAGTGAAAATTTCATTTTTAATGAACTGAAAACTTGAAATTTGAAATACATGTTAAAAAACAAAAAAAAAATCACCCTATTGAGAGAAAATAAATAATATAAATTACAAGTTGCCTACTTTCTAACAGCTTATCCTTTTAGTTGTATAACTTCATGCATCTCGACTAACTTAGGGTCTTGAAATTAGTGACCAATAAGCCTTTATGCAGCATGAGGATAATCAATGAAGAACAAACCCAAGGCCTATCCAACTGAACTAACTCTCACATCATGTTTGGGTCAAAACCCATTTTCTCTTGTTTGGTTGGTATTTATAGCAGGGAATGAAATGGTCGATTCCAATAAATGGAGGAGGAATGTAGCTTTCCGGCCGACAACTTCTTCGTTCTATTCATGACAGAATGCACAAAAACTTTTTTGACCTCCATCCATTTTCACACTCTTTTTGACGACAAATATTAGTCTGGTTCAGAAACAACCCTAGTCCGAATCCCAAGTTTTCGGCATGCTAACCTATCAAACTCCATACTAAAAAGCCTTGATTTTTTCCACTGGATATTCAACAATGAGTTCAATATCGTAACTCGTGAGCAGAGGTGTAAAATATACAACAATAACAGGAATTTGAGAATGAGGAAGCTTGAAGAGATTAAATAACATATAAACCCACAATCAATAGGTGTATATTTCAAAGACCATGAAACGGTACCCGGAAAAACCTTTAGATTCCTCTCTACTTCATCTCCGCATATGGATAGAATCGTAAAATAGTAAAGTTGGGTCAGATACAGAGCAGAGTCTTGAGAAATGCCACTGGTCTTCTCCCGCTAATCTTATCCAATCCGTCCAATTATCACTGCGTCCAAATGTCCAACCAGGTGTTGACACGTGGAAAAAATTCTTAAAAGTGAAACCGCCACCCAAGAAGTTAGAGGAGATTGGGGTATAGATAGGATGATGAAAGGACGAGGGTGGAATAAGATTTTACTAGTCGTCGTAGGAGTTTGAATCTTATTTAAAATAGAATATTTGTATTGTATGAGCGGTAAAAAGTAAGTCTTTGCATTTTGTACTACTAACGCACATACGATACTCTAAGGCAGAGATAGTAAAAGTCATTCTGCGATATCTCCTCTATGATACTTTAAGACAGAGGCGGTGAAAGTTCTTAAAATTGGAGTTCAACCTTTTCTTTTAGAGAAGATAAAAGTTACGGTCGGTTGAGTTTGGGTTCGTTATTGACAAATAATTGAATTGATTTTTTTTATTTTGAAATTTAAATTTAAAATCAAATTGGTTTTAATAAAATAATTATTGAATTATTTTTTAATTTATATTTATTTATTTGCATCAATATTAGTAAACAGAAAAGGTGGATCAAAATTGCAATTTTATGTAAGTGCTAAAAATTTATATTTTATTAAAATCTCGATTTAGTATAATTTTAAAAATTAAAATTTATTCTAAAATATATATTAAATTTCAAATCTGTCAAATCGGTTCAATGTCTTTTTTATTTCCAATTGTGTGCCAACTTTAATATATGATTTTATTTTTTTAATTACTGACCCATTTTGCACAATTAACTTTAGTTAAAAACATTATTAATTTTAATTGTATTAAAATAGTTTTTTTGATTGTTTTATGAAATTAAATCAAACTAAAAATATTATTTTTATTAATTACACATTATAAAAAATGGTCCAATTCATAATTCAAACTTATTATAACAAAGAAAAAGATTAGACCAAAAATCACAATTAAATTGATCGCAATTCAAAGCTTTTTATAAATCAATATCATTATTTACTTTCTTTGCTTCTTATAAATTAAAATATTATAAAAGTAATAAAACTATTATAAATTTTTAATGCAATTGTACATAAACATTGGCATTGACATATTAACTCCAATGGAATTGATATACATAGAAGAGTTTGTAGTTGTTCACTGTTCACACTGGGAAACAAAGACAGAATCTGTAAACTGTAAACAGGATTTTTTTTTTTTTTTTACTGCCAATGTTTTATTAAAAATATGGTAAATATTATCTAAATATTTTTTTTTAATACCATTAATGAAACGTAATTTTATAATGCATTTTTACTTGCATTATGGAAATGTTTTTTTTTTTTCTTCATATTTTCACCTCCTTGAAAAATGATATTATGTTTTATCTTTATCTATTTATTTATTTTGATATTACGTTTTATCCTTACCTATTTATATATTTTGATATTGTATTTTTAGTATAATATCTTTATAAATTTATTTTAATATAATTTAAACTGCTATGTATATATCTATCATTCATCTTTTTTCCTTCTTATCTTTTTCTATTTCGATCTTTTTTCTATTTATTTATTATCTATATATATATATATGTATATATATCTATTATTTATTGATTTTCTTCTTCTTCTTTTTTTATACTCTTCTTCTTTATTTTTTTTATTTTCGTGTTATAAAATTTATACTTCACTATAAACATATGTATATATCTATTACTTATTATTCTGATATTCTTTTTTCTTCCTTATTATTTTTTTCTTTCCTTCTCACCTTTACTCTCTTGTAAAAAAATTTTAGTGTATCAACTTGAAAATTAAAGACATATACTAAAAATCTTAAGAATCTATTATTTAAATTAGAATAAAACCCAATAAAATATTCTTTTTTCTTCCTTATTGTTTTTTTTCTTTCCTTCTCATCTTTACTCTCTTGTAAAAAATATCAACTTGAAAATTAAGGACATATACTAAAACTTTTAAGAATCTATTATTCGAATTAGAATAAAACCCAATAAAAATATAAAAAACTATTTTTATTGAGATAAGGATACGAGGTTACATAAAAATAATATATATGCACATAAAAGAGAAAAAAAGTGAAAACATAAACCAAAAGCACTATATTAAAATGCATATTAAGATTAGATATAGATAAGTAAAAAAGCGTTTTTTGATAAAACAAAATATACCGAAAACTCAATATGAAAGGGCATTTCATCTTACTGAAGGGCAATTTTTATATTTTTTTATTATAATAACAGGAAAACAAAAAATAAAATTCCTGTAAACATCATACAAATTTTTGGAGGATGCCTCCAAATATATATATATACAATGATACATAGACCTATGCTATGTGTACTGCCCAGAAGGAACGGCCAGGGGATCTTCATCCATAAAATAAGATATAATTAACGACTAGCCTTAAAGGCACATCATCAAATCTTTACATTAAGCGCACAATGATGCATAATTTTGTTTCTTAAATGTTAATTTGCATCAATGTTTAGTTTTGAAAAAAAAAAAAGAATGAACTATAAAACTACCAATAGCAAATAATCACTTGTCATGTATCAATGTTACTATTGGAAATCTCTGTTAGGGGGTGTTTGTTATAACGAAAAGTAACGAAAAATATGGTTTGAGTAATTTTTGGATATTTAGTGTGAAATAACACTTTTCAGAGATGAATAATGAAGGTGGTATTTGGTTTGATTTTTGTTTTTTATTTTTTATTTTTTATTTTATGTGTTTTATGTTCCAAAAATTTCAAAGTATAGTAACAAAAAATGTTACGTTTTCTTTATTTTGAGTTAAAAATATTCAAAATAATTTTTTGTCATTTTTCATTTTATATGTAAACTCATTTTTTGTTTACTAAAATAAAATTTGAAAGTACAAGTGACCAAATGCACTTTAAACTGTTTTCTTTGTTTTCAAAAACTCAAAATGAAAAATGAGCTCAAAATAGAAAATAAAAAAAAAAAAAAAACAAATGAGGTCGAAACTTTTTGACTTTTGCAGATGAATCCGTCAGAATGATTTTGAAATTTCTTCAAAAAATATTAACAATCGATCTTATTTGGTAGCTTAGATGACGGTGGTCATATTAAAAAAAAAAAATTACAGTTATTCTATTAATCGAACTCAAGTTATGCAATTTTTTCTAAAGTTGTAATAGGTATGAAAATGTAAAAAGTAATAGAGAATTTTAGAGTTTTTAAGAGTTTTTCAGAGTTTTAAACAGTGCCAAACACCCCCTTAATTTGTATCACACCCATTAATCTCTCAACACTAATGATAGAAAGTCATATACTTGTATAATAATAATTTTTTTTAATCGAGAGTGTTTGAGTTAATTTGTGAGCACCTCAACTAATCTCTTAGATCTTGAAGTTAACCATTAAATAAATTCTCCAGTCACTTTAAAGAGATTTAAACTAGAAATCACTAAAAAATAAATCTAAAGTCTTACCGATTGAGTTAACCTTTAAAATTATATAATAACAAAAGTTTACTCACACGGTCATACCCCATTTCTCTTAATTTGTATTAAACGCACACGCACCTGAACAAATATATTAGGTAGTTGTGAATTTATATAGTAACATCCCAAAATCTAAACTTAAAAATTTATTGTTATAGTTCAATAAATCAAGAACATATGTTCTTCTATCCTTACTACACTTACTACATTTGCCACGTCAAACATGTCCACCTCCCAAATGACTAGACGCTTTATCTAACTAAATTAAAACTGAACTAATTTTTATATTATTTCTCATATATATATATATATATATAATGTTTGGAGGGTAAAACTTTTAGTAAGTTTTAGTAGTTTTTTGTTAAAAATTGTTAGTGATAATTTTTAGTGTGTTTGGTGAATCAAAATGAAATTTTTAACAACTTTTGGATGTTTAGTAAAATTGTTACTGTAGCAGAGCAAAAAGTGGCAACTTTTGTGTGTTTAATAAATTTTTTTATTATAACAGAGTAGAAAAGTGAGAAAAAATAAGATTAACTGTCATGTCAAATTACTGTAGCAGAGCAGAAAAGTGGTAAAAGTTATTGTTTCACCAAACAGTAAAATACTGTAGCAGAACCAACTTTTAGGTGTTTTTTGCTTTTTTTTGAACGTCCAAACGCACCCTTATATTAAATATAAACAAATATAAAAGTGTGTTTAAAGTGGCAAATAGTGAGATAATTTAATAAAAATTATGGATTCGTAATTTATGTAGTATGATAAAAAAATAAAAAATTTTTATATATTTTTAAAAAAATTTTAGAAATTTTCAGATAATTATTATATGCCAAATGCACCCTAAATTTATAACTTGTAAATCCATAATATATCATATTAGTATGTGTATATATTAGTAAGTTATGGGAAAAATATTTAAAATTTTGACGATATCTTACAAGTTTATTTTATTTCACGATTGAAGAATGAAGATCTCTAGTTTTGGCAACTTTAAAGGGCCTTGATTTCCGCGTGGACAATTGCAAGCTGAAGAAAACTAATTCAAAAGAAGGGAAAAAAGAGGGCATTAATTTTCAAGGGAGGGAGATGACTCAGAATCAAAATTTATGAATAATTGTTAATTAATAATTACCACAATTATTTTGTAACCCGTGACTTATGAAAATTAATTCTGTCAATTTTCGAGGAATTTACGCTCTATGAGTTGGTTGAAAAAATTCTATTTTGAGTAACTCCCTCGTTATAAAAGTAAATAAACAAATATTCCTCTTAAAGTTTTATTTTTTTATTTTTTATGAGTAATATGGCATAACACTGCGAATAAAATGTATAGGAGCAATTGACACAAATTTAGTGGCAAAGATTCTACCGTGTTTGGATTATAAATTTAATAGATAAAAAGAAAAAAATAGAAATTTAAAATTTTTTCTATTAGAAAATGCATGAGATTTAAGAAACTAAAAATAATTAATTAAAAAGTTAATATATTGTTGAATATTTTTTATTTTATTTTATTTTATTTTATTTTTAAATTCATAATTTCATGTGTTGAAAATTTATGTTTCTTTCTTTTTTTTTTTTTTTTAACTAAATTTTTACTCCAAAGAAACCCTAAAGAGGTGCAGGTAACAGATTTTG
This sequence comes from Pouteria glomerata, assembly GCA_035590655.1. Lineage (NCBI taxonomy): Eukaryota > Viridiplantae > Streptophyta > Magnoliopsida > Ericales > Sapotaceae > Pouteria > Pouteria glomerata. The sequence goes on from JAVXUM010000036.1 coordinate 4,592,484, forward strand.
GTTACAATCTATATTAC
>JAVXUM010000036.1:4593830-4605945 GCA_035590655.1 Pouteria glomerata
TATCTAAAAAAATAACTAGAAGTATACGCAAAATGACCAGAATACCTTGAATTAAAAAAAAAAAAAAAAAAAAAAAAAAAAAAAAAAAAGCCAGTCAATCAATGACGAATAAAACGCAACCATGGAAATAAAAGCCCAACGAAATATGGGATTGCTATTGGGTTAATATACGCACACGCTGTAATGATTCAAATAAATTATAATATAATATATCAATTAAATATATATATAAATATCACATTTAAAAAGTTCTTAAGTAAAATAGATTAACTCTCAAAACACTTCGGTGTTGGAAAAACAAGTCTGAGAATATCAACGCTTGAGTTTGGCCTTATATACTCAGCTCCTTTCTTGAAGTAGCTCGATCTATGACAAATATGCATAAAATAATAATAACGATAGGCCAACAGTAATTCCCTTCTCTGTTTCTCTTTTTACTCACATGACTCTATCGAGAAAAGAGTTTTCAAATCCAAAGAAGTCTCATTTGTCTTCTTGCCGACATTCAAACTCATCACACCTTGAAGCCTTTATATATTTCCCAATCTCCAATCCCCCGTTTTGGCATTGAAAAACAAAACTCTCTCTCCCTCTCTCTCTCTCTCTTTATACATACATACATATATATATATATATATCTGAACATCAAAAGCAAGATTTTTTGCATGGGTTCAGTAACTGGGGAGCGGTTGAAACAGCATGAAAAGAACTGCAACGAGGCAATGGTAGGAGGTGGAGTGTTGCTGACATGGGTAGACCTTTGGGTAAGAGTCTCAAATGGGAAAGATGTCACTAAATCTATCCTTCAAGGACTCACTGGCTATGCCCTGCCTGGTCAGGTCCTGGCCATCATGGGTCCTTCGGGTTCTGGCAAGTCCACTCTTCTTGATGCACTGGCTGGTAATTTTTACATTCTCTGTTTTTTTTTTCCTCTAATTAATTATTTTTTTTGGGTAACAATTTTTTCTTAATTACATTTACACTACTTCAAGCCTCCAGTTTTCTTTTCAACCTTTTTTTTTCTTGGAAGGTATTTTATTTTCAACTTTGTGTCACCGTGTTTGGAGTCGAGAGTTATTTTTTATTTTCACCGGAACTGAATTTTAAGCGTTGTTCTTGTTTCCTAAAACACGCCAAACTCTCCCTTTTTGTGTGTGAATTTCTATGAAACAAATTTGGATTCTCTCTGCGTGAGCCTGCGTGAATTTCTATGCAAAAATATTTGATGGTACTTGGAAGCAAAACCCAATCTCTGTGTGTGTGTGTGTGTCAATTTCTACGAAAAAAATATGGGTGGTACTTGGAAGCAAAACAGAAACAAAATTTTTTCCCTTTTATTTTTATTTTTTGCCCCTTGAGTTTTGCTGATAAGGAGCTCATCTACCTCTGCAGGGAGGTTAGGCCCTCGCGCAAGGCAAACTGGAGAGGTTCTAATCAATGGTCATAAGCAGCAGCTCTCTTATGGGACCTTGGTATGGAAATAACTCCTCTATTTTTGTTTTTAATTTTTTTTTTCAATGATTGAAAAACAAATGATACATAAAGTCGTAAATTTATAACAGGTATTTATTTATTTATTTTTAAATCCAATAATATATGCTACTAAAAACTTATCACACCATAAATATGGGCATCCACTGTAAGGGGAAATCAATTCAAAAGGCAGAAAAATGGAGAATTGAAAAGGTTCTTCTTTGCTGGACTCTTTCTGAAAATAGCTCCCCGACAAGGTTCCTAAAATTTCAACTATAGCTAAAAAAAGTAAATTCTTCTTCTATTAGGTTTTACCATTTCTTCTTGTTTGAATAATAAGAATATTTCAGGAGAGAGAAGAAGAGAGAGATTGAGCCATCCTCCCCTATAGTTTGATGTCCGTCGAACCCAATAACAACCTATAGTAAAATTCTCACTAAAGTTGACAAAGAACATCTTCGGCTGCAGGTTATCCTGTCACCTAATAGTTTTACACTCATCTTAATTGTTGGATGTTTTATAGGCATATGTGATGCAAGAGGAGGTTCTACCGTGGACCTTAACGGCTAAAGAGGCTGTGTACTACTCAGCTCAGCTCCAGTTGCCTAATTGCATGCCCAAATCCGAGAAAAAAGAGAGAGCAGAGACGACAATAAGGGAGATGGGGCTGCAAGATTCCGCGAACACCAGAATAGGAGGTTGGGGCTACAAAGGCCTTAGTGGTGGTCAGAAGCGGAGACTCAGCATCTGCATAGAAATCTTAACTCGACCAAAACTTCTCTTCCTAGATGAGCCCACAAGCGGGCTCGACAGCGCCGCATCGTACTATGTCATGAGCAGAATCGTGAAACTTGCCCAACAAGACGGAATGACAGTGTTGGCATCCATCCATCAGCCGAGCAGCGAAGTCTTTAATCTCTTCCAACATCTCTGCCTTCTCTCTTTGGGCCGAACAGTGTTCTTTGGCAGTACTCCCGATGAAGCCAACAGGGTAATTTAACAATCTTTCATTCCTAGTACTGAACTTATGAAAAATGAAATCCCCATTGACTCTGTCGTCGTGTTTCCTCTGGAATTAGTTTTTTGCAAAGAATGGCTTCCCATGCCCGACTCTCCAAAACCCTGCTGATCACTACTTGAGAACAATTAACACAGACTTTGATGAGGCAAGTAGTTAACTAGCTATTCAAAGGTTAATTATCTTATTTTCCTTTCCTTTCCTTTCATTTTTGCTATATTGTAATGACGTTTTACTACCTTTTCATTTTTAGGACATTGAACTAGGTATTGTTGCAAAGACGACCACAGAGGAAGTGATTGATCTACTTGTAGAATCCTACAAATCATCCGATACTAGCGAACAAATTCATCGACGAGTAGCCGAGATTTGCAGCCCAGTAAGCACGGAATTGAATTTTGTGTCATAAAAATTAATTAATTAATTTGCCAGAATCTTAAGAGCTAACACTGGACGTGGCCATTGTAGGGTGGAGGAGGGGTGATGGAGAAGAAGAGAAACCAAGCTAGCTTCCTTACCCAGTGCATCGTTTTGACACACAGATCTTTCGTTAACATGTTTCGCGATCCAGGCTACTATTGGTTTCGCCTAGCTATATACATTGCATTGGGCCTAGGTTTAGGCAGCGTATTCTTTGATATTCCTCCCGGTTATGGTTCAATTCACGTAAGTCTCTTGTGTTTAATTTAAAGATGTAGAACAAGCTTTCTCTGAAATTTAGTTCATAATTGACTTGCAATGCTTTTGTGTGAATAATTAGGAAAGAGCTTCGTTGCTCATGTTCGTAGCTTCCTTCTTGACCATCATGGCCATTGGCGGTTTCCCTTCATTCGTAGAGGACATGAAGGTTAGTTCGGGACATTTGAGAGCGTAATTTTTAGTAATTTTTGATATTTTTTGGTGTATATAATAAAATTTTGGTGTGTTTGATACTAGATAGTAAGTTTAATAATTTTTGAGTTTTAATAAAACTTTTAATGATTTTTAATAATTTTTGATAATTTTTTATATGTTTAATAAAAACTTGAGTAAATTATTGTATTTTAGGCAAAAAAATAGTAAAAATTAATATTTCGCGAAACATCCAAAAAGTAAAATTAAGGTTACGTTCGGTGGGTCAATTTTTAGCAACACTGCTATAATAATTTGATGTTTAGTAAATTATCAATTTTTATCACTTTTCTGTTCTGTTCTGTACTGTACAATAATTTGATATCACAGCAGGTTTCACTTTTTTATACTTTTTTACTCTGCTACAGTAAAAAATCTTACTAAACATCTAAAAGTTATCACTTTTTTATAATAATTTCACAAAAAAGATACAATTTGTAGTTTAAACAATAATCAACTTCCATAATTTCAATTTCAAATGATAGACTCAGATCTGCTGTTAGATCATTAATCTACTGAAGTTTCTGATAACATAGCTTTCCCCTTTTCTTTTTTCACGTATTCAGCTCTTTGGCCGTGAAAGGTTAAACGGGCACTATGGGGCAGCAGCATTTGTGGTTGGCAACACGATTTCTTCCACTCCGTACTTGCTCCTCGTCTCTATAATCCCAGGGGCAATTGTTTACTTTCTCGCTGGACTTCATCAAGGGATCGAACGGTTTACGTACTTCACTTTGGTCCTTTTCTCTTGCATGCTGCTAGTCGAGAGCCTCATGATGATAGTCGCAAGCGTGGTGCCGAATTTCCTCATGGGACTAATCGCCGGCGCCGGAATCCAAGGTTTGATGATGCTGAGCGGTGGGTTCTTTCAATTGCCAAATGATCTCCCCAAGCTTTTCTGGAAGTACCCCTTGTACTACATTGGATTCCACAGGTATGCGTTCCAAGGACTGTACAAGAATGAGTTTGAAGGGGTCACGTTTGAGGATGATAGCCAGATGGGGGGTCCAGCAGCCACTGCCGTCAATGGGGATGAAATTCTGAGAGCTGTGTTTGAAGTTGAGATGGGTTATTCCAAGTGGGTTGATCTTTGCGTCTTGTTTGGGATGGTGGTGTTTTATAGGTTCCTGTTCTTTGGCTTCATCAAGACTGCTGAGAAGATGAAGCCTGTGGTTAGAGATCTGTTGTTTGTTTTGATGAGTAGGCAGAGAAAGCAGAATATCGTGAATCCGAATTAATTCTGCGTTGCGATGTGACTTTGGTTGTAGAACAACATGTGTAAATTAATTAAGGTTTGATTTGATGTTTGTAACATCTAAGGCTGGTCGCTTCGTTAGGTCGGATTCTATTACCGTCACCCTCTTGGCTGAGGCCCCCTTAAAACCGTGAACATAAAAATATATATTTCTATTACCCTTCCACCATTTTTTTTATAATTTTTAATATTTGTTTTTATAATAGTGTTAGGATGTCAGAGTTAACCGGCAAAAACGGTGTCTTTTTTTTATGTTTTTATTTGAGTTTCGTTTCGTACACTAAAATTAATTAAAATTCATTAATTTTTATTAATTTTTTTTTTACTTTCTTCTAATTAAATTTTATCACATATCACTTTTATATCAAATTATTATATTTTTTTGTCAAATTTTTTAGCCAAAAAAATAAAGTGCGTAATATTTTATTATTTATTATTTTATTTTATTTTTTGAGCAAAAAATTAGATTAATTATTTTTATTTATAAGTTTTTTTTTTAAATTCTAGAACTCTTTTTTTTTTTTTCCAAAGATGCACAAAATGCTGTCGTTTCAGATGGTGTAACCAATGGTTTAAACGTGGGTGGTGTAAAGTAGCTTTTCTGTATGAAAATATAGTATATATAAAAGTGCAAAATTTGCATGAACAGAATGCACATGAGCCACACACGATTATGTCTCTTTATCTAATCAGATTATGGGTGTGTTTGGAGTGGTAAAAAGTGAGAAAAAATAAGAAAAAATAAGAAAAGTTGTGAATTCGTAATGCGTGCAGTGAGATAAAAAGTAAATAATGATTAAAAATTTTTAAAAATTTTCTACAAACCAAACGCACTCTATGTTACCTATATTGTAGATCCCAAGATAGATTCTTTCAATTGGTTATTAAAACCGTTAAGAGGCAAATAAGTGCGTATTATAGAATATGTCATAAAATGATTATACACGTGACTATAATGTAAATTACTTTGTCTTAAATACAATAATTGTTCAGACTTAATTGAGACTTGTATCAGTTGGTAAGTTCAGACCACAAACGTGATCGCTTGGGTAAGCATATGCTCGATCGAGGGCCACCCTATCGACCATTAAAATAGAAAAAAAAGGTAAGAATTTTTTATTAAAATGATGCAATAAAATATATAACATTAGTATAATAAAAGAATATTTTAATGATGAGTTAATATTTTTATAGTTGTAATCTCAAAAATGTATCCCGTGAATTTTGCAAAAAATTCTAGTAAATTTATTTTAAGTTGCGTTTGATTTACTAAAAAACATTAAAAAAATTTTGAAAACTTGTGAAAATCTTTAAAAACTTTTAAAAGTTATTCATTTTTTACCTTACTATAAGAATTACGAATCTCTAACTTATCTTATTTTATCTCATTTTATATTACTTTTTATCATTTTAAACACACTCTTATTGTATATTATTATGTTTAAAGTTTTTTTTTTGTGATAATTTTTTCAAAAATTCTGTGAAAAGGAGTGAAACAATTAGTCATCAACTATAACTTTAGTATCATGCATGAAGCCCCAAAACTTTTCCTCTAAATCAACTACATACTTCGTGGTGTATACACGTATGTCTTCCTTTTCTATATATGATAAGGGTAGCTACAAAAGAAATCCGCCACTAATCAACAGTGGTATTATATATATATATATATCTTCTTTTGTAGTGTACAAATGACGGATAGCAAGAGATTATTGAATATTTCCTTTATGTAATCATCCAATCAAACCAAGGTTTTCCACTTTTTACAAAAAATAAAAATAAAAATTGAAGTGAATTTTGTATGTTTTATCTTCTTGATAAGCAATAACAATTTTGTTACTACATAATAATAATTTAGCTCATTTTGGATCAAAAAATAAATAAATAAACATAATCCAGAAAGGTTATGAAATCTATAAAAAAAAATAATGAATTCTCAAATAGATAATTTATTATTGAATGAAATGTAATCAAATCACAGGCTAAATGTTTCTTAAATAATCAAAATCTTAATGTTAAATTGTAAAATGTCAATATATCTTAAGTTTATAAAATTTGACAAATATAGAGATAATCACATAATCTCAAATACAGAAAAATAAATAAATAAATTAGTACATAATTAAAAGTGATTAATTTTAACTACTACCCTGAAATTTCATATGCTAGATTTGCAAAATCATCTATGTAATTAATGGTAAACAATAAAGCAAATCAAAAAATAGCAAACTACAAAATTTAATGAGAAAGACGATCAAATAAAAAAAAAAAAAAAAAAAGTCTTGTATCCTTCACTACAATCAAACTTGGTTACAAAATATAACCTATTAATAAGCTTGAATCCAAATAAGTAACATTGCTTGTCTATTCAATACACTGATCCCCAAGTGAAAAGCACTGTTTCAAATCTTTGATAACATACTGAAAATATCCATTGCAAATAAAGTTCGAATTCTTCCGCATCACACAAACACGACGTATAAATTATTTGTGGCTAAGAAATGAGAGGAACCTTAAAACTCTATTTATTCTCTGAAATTATTTTTATCTATTAAAAATCCTAAAATGTTTCTCAATATATAAAGTACAAAAAATCAAACAAATGAAATTTTCAAACATAGTTCAAAAAAGAAAAAAGAAAAAAATTATATATTACGTCAATATTCACAAAAACATTCATTTAGTAAGTTTCGAGTGAAATTTTACGTCTTTCTGTTTTTACATATTTTTTCATGAATAAAAATAGGTTTTTGTATTTTCTCATGAATTAGAATAGGCTTTCAAACCTCTTCCCGTAAAATGATAATTTTTAAGTACTTTTTGAAACTAAAAATAATTTATTCTAAATCTAAATTTTGATAACTTCATTTACTTTTAAATTTATATGAATTATAACTCTACTTTATGTTCTGATTACCAATTCTAATTGGACAAACTAAGCCTAAAGGCAATTGTTATTATTATTTTTCTGTTATTTTCGAGGGTCCCTCCTCAATTCCTTTCAACTTTGTTTCTTTCCTTAGATTATTGACTGTTGAAAGAAAAATTTGATTTAGGATAAAGAAGGGAATGGGTTTAGCAGAGGCTCTGTCACTTACTCGGGAGACATCTCTTTATTTATTTATTTATTTTAATTCACAGCCACAAGCAAACATGGTAGGAAAATGTCCACGTTTAACTTCCTTTCCTTATCGTGGAGGAAGGTTTATGATTTTTAACGGACCCGATTCTTTCTTTTAATTCATATCCAAACATCCATCATTTCTCAGACCGTGCCATCATTTTACATATAATATTATAATTATAACTAATATTTTTCGTCTCCATGGCACTGCTTTTCCAACCTGCTTGCTGCCAATCTTGATGAGATCCGGCCCCCATTAAGTAATTTTCCTCACATTAATTAGTATCAAATTTCCTAATTTTAAGTTCATAAACACAAACAATCTTAAAACTTCAACCACAACCTTAAAGCACAATAACATAAGGCTGTTCAAAACTCCTAGAGCAAGCAATAGTTTGACAACAAAAATTTTAATAAAAAATATTAATTTTTGTTTATTAAATATTTAATAAAATATTAAAATTTATTACCTTTTTACTCTGATACAGTAACTTCTTAACTAAAAACTATCGAGAGCTAAAAGTTATTTAAAGTTATTAAAAATTGTCAAAACTTTTACCAAACACAAAAAAATTACAAAAAGTTATTAAAAATTACTAAAAATTATAACTTATTTTACCAAACACATTAAAAATTATAACTAACAACTTTTAATTAAAAATTTTAAAAATTTTGTCTCCAAATACTCCCTTAGCTCATTAAGATTGTGCTGCATTAGTGCATTTTGATGAGATCCACTATAATTGAGTTCATGTGACACAATCTTAATTGACGTAAAGCACATACCCTAGGAGTGTAAAATAATTTCCCCACAATAACACAACGCCAAACATAAAGTTTAGGAAGCTAAATAACTTTGAGGTCATGAAACCTCCATGATTCGTCCATAATCAGGAAACCAAGGTAAATTATAATTTGTATTCAAGGACTCAAATTTTAGTCATAATCATAAACAGTATAATCTTTTAAATTGTTACAATTTTAACCTTCTTTCAAGCTCTGCTAACAAATTTTTCATTAAATGTGCCATGCAGCCGGCAATCTATTAAATGAAATACGTGATTATTTAAATAAAGATTATATTACATTTTCAACAGCTTGCAAAAATCTAATTTTCGCTGTCTACTTGAAACTATTGTGAACCCAAGAATTCACTATACACATGGTCATACTTTCGAAAGAAAGTGTAATGCCCTGAGACCTAAGATGCGCTTGCCAAAGGGCAACCAAAACTCCCAGTGTGTTCGTATCCAGAACAATAAAAGAATCAGTATGACCAGCATAAAATCAACACACTATTTCACTAATGTTACACTCAAAAACCGAGTAAACCTTAGAGTTCAAAACTCTGTTAAATTCCAAGAGATTGTGAATTCGAAACTCCAATCGTAAATTCGGAGAAGTCGTGGGTATTTCTTACAAAGCCACCCACGTAGACTTTGCCTATCTATACTTACCTGGTTTAGGAGTCTTGTTTTATGGAATGATTCACGAGCCCAAAATTTACTCTGTAATGGTAAGTCCCTGTCTTGGGAGATTCCTCATTGCCAAAAAGAGAGAAGATTAAAAGAATAATTTTTTGCTCTGGTTTCTTCTTTAGTATATTATGTAACTCCAAATTTTGTGCTTACCTAGGCTTGGTTCACTCGCCAACACATTATTCCTGAGGTACTCTTTTGCTGGAAAAATCAGATCACCATCATTTTTCGATGGTAATAGAGTTGAGGAACATATCCCTCTTTTCTCAGCTCTAGAAGAAGATCCTTCAATAATAAATAGATCTCACCAGACTGCGGGTGGCTTGTATCTGCAGCAACAAACATATGGGTGGCATTGTTCACCTCAATCCAGCTATAACCAGGTATCTTATGCACTCCTCTTTCTTTCATCATGCTTCGTGTTTTAAGGACACTCTCCCAATTTCCAGCATCAGCTTGTAGATTTGAGAGTAACATGTAGTAACCAGAATTTTGTGGGTCCATCTCAAATAGGTGTTTTGAAGCCAGTTCTGCAAGCTCCACGTTTCCATGAACCCGACAAGCCCCAAGCATTGTCCCCCAAACACCTGCATCTGGATCAAATGGCATGCTCCCGATGACTTCAAATGCTTCATCCAAACGACCAGCTCGCGCAAATAAATCGACCATGCATGCATAATGCTCCATCCGAGCTGTGATCCCATACTCTTGGGTCATGCTATGAAAGTAGTGGTTTCCTTCATCAACTTGACCTGCGTGGCCACAAGCAGATATTATAGCTAGAAAGGTGACATCATCTGGATCAAATCCTTCTTCCATCATTTTATGGAATAATTCAAGAGAATCATTAAGGCGACCATGATTCCCATACGCAGCAATAATACTATTCCATGAAACTTCACTCCTCACTAGCATCATGTCAAAAACAATGCGTGCTAATTCCAAGTTCCCACATTTGGCATACATGTCTATTAGCGCACTTTCAGCAAAAATATCAGACATAAACGCACCTCTTATCATGAAACCATGGATCCCTTTACCATAGTGAAGCGCCGGTAAATTTGCACAAGCAGAAAGAGCAGCTGATATGCTTACGCAGTCATATTTGACTCCTTCCATGCCCATTTGTTGGAAAAGTTTAATGACCTCATCTGGTTTTCCATTCTGGGAAAAGCTCGTTAACATTGAATTCCAACAAACAACATCCTTTTCAGACATTTTAGTGAAAATTTGATGAGCAAGGTCCAGTCTTCCACACTTTGCATACATGTCTGAGATTGCACTTCCCACATAACACCTTCCTTCAAGTCCATTCTTGAGGATATAACCATGCAATTCCTTACCCCGTCTCAAAGCAGCCAAACCAGCACAAGCTGGTAAAACACTTGCCAAGGTTACAGCGTTGGGCCTCATTCGCTCACGAAACAACAAACGGAAAACTTCTAAAGCATTGAAATTCATTCCATTAAGCACATACCCTGAAATCATAGCTGTGCAAACGACAATATCTATATCAGAACTAAGATTGAAAACATTGCATGCCATCTCCACATTCCTGCACTTGAAGTATACATCAATGAGTGCACTGCTCAGAAATGCATCCAAGGGAACACCGTGTCTTATAATATAACTGAGAATTTCTTTACCCAGATTTAAATTTGCTAATTCAGAAATTGAAGGAAGAAGACTTGCAAAAGTAACCGAGTCTGGCATAACACCAGCAACTATCATCTTGTGAAACAAATCCAAGGCCTCGCACATAAGCCCATTTTGAACACACCCTCCAATGATCCCATTCCAAGTCACTGAGTCAATTTGGGGTATAGCATCAAACAAAGCCCGTGCATCTGATAAGCAATGGCATTTTGCATACATTGCAAGCAATGTGTTGGCCACCCGAGAATCCTTTTCGAATCCACATTTAACAATAAGCCCATGAAGCTGAGTACCAAATTTAATCATTCCTTCTGTGGTAGAGACAGACAGAATGCAGACATATGTTACTGAATTAGGCCAAATTTCAGTGTTCCTCATCTCCCTAAACAACCGAATAACATTATCTGAGTCCCCATGTTTCACATAACCATTAAGCATCACATTCCACAAAACAGCATCTTTCTGAGACATTTTATCAAACAGGCAACGAGCATCATCAATACAGTCGTTATCAGCATAAAACTTGATCAAAGAACTACCCACAAACACGTCCATATCATAACCCATCAAACAAATGGTTCTGTGAATCGATTTCGCCAAACGGGAAGCATTCAAACCACCGCAAGCTTTGATTACGTAAGGAAATGTATATTTATCAGGAGAAGATCCAAAATCCAACATCTTGAAGTAGAACAAAGCAGCAAAATCAAACCAACCCACCATGGTAAACCCTCTAATCATCCAATTCCAAGGCGCAGCATACGACAGCTCAAGCTGACAAAACAGGTTCTTGGCATCTCTGAAGCTAGCAGAAAGAACATAGACACCCAAAACCCTTGTACCCAACAGACACATATTGGTAAGTCCATTCACGGTGATCTGGGTGTGAACTTGCTGGCCTTGTTTAAGCAAAGAATGTTCCTGAGAAGCTTGCGAGATAGATGCAAGTTTGCTTGCTAAAATCTTCTCGGTGTTGGGGAAAAACCCAAATGGGTTTGTCGTCACAAACTTGGAACCCGATACAGCAAATTGCGAAACACTTCTGAAGATTTGATTCAGATGTTTTTGATACATTTTGACCAAATGAATGCATTTTTGTTCATTTAAAGAATTCTATTTCTTCTGTTAGACTTTTGTATCTGCCATTATGAAAGTAACAGCGTGAGAGTGAAGACCATATTTTGTAGGAATTTTTATGTTAATATATAATTCCAGATGAT
>JAVXUM010000036.1:4606838-4641337 GCA_035590655.1 Pouteria glomerata
GTTCTCTTCCTGGTTAGATAGGAGTCCAATAAAAAAAAAAAAAAAAAAAAAGAAAAAGCGCTAATTTACCCCATTGACTTTAAGAATTTTTTTAATAATTTTTAATTTTTTAAAAATACTTTTCAATAAATTAAGAAAAATTGTAGGGAGAGAGAGAAAAGAGAAAGAACGGGATGGGAGTCCGCAAACCGACCCGCACCAAGGGAAGGAAGATAAAAATATATATATTCACAGCTTACGAGGGTTGGAGTGAGGTGGGCCACAATGAAAAAAAAAAAAACGCAACCAGCTGGTGTGCAACAAGGAGGGAAACGTTGTTTTGGGGACGGGTTGCAGGCGCAATCCACGAATAGGGGAAACAATTAAAGAGTAAAAGGTAAGACAGGCTATGAAAGGAGAAGGGGTGGGGCAGGCAGCCTGGGCCGGGCCAAGAGCGTCTTAAGCCCTGACAAGACTGGGCTGGGTGAGTTGGGTTGAGAGGGTATTTTTTGGGCCAGGGCGGACAATAAGTCAAGCCAGCGCATTTACATTGCCATGATTAAGGCTTAAATATATATGTATGTTGGTTTGGATGTGATAAAAGAAATTATATTTTGTCACCTTTACCGTCATACAAATACATGTATTAGACATTAGTACAAAAAATATAATTTGGCCTATAAAGAGTTTACTTAAAATTTTATTTAGCCTGCAAAAGTGTATACCATGTTGATGATGATTTTTAGATTAAGTGATTGATAATACGAGGATCATGGCTCATTAGGTTGGAAGAATCGCTGGCCAATTCGCAAAGCCAAGATCAGATCAATTTGAAGAGAGAGATGGGGTGACACTGCCTAGTTATCGAGGCGACAGCATTAATGGGGACGCATTTGATGAAAAATCAAGAATTCCCGACCCTAAAATGATGATCAGGGCTTCCACACAGTCTGCAGCAACATTGAACCACCTCAGGGCTTTAGCTTCAGGAGGGTACGCTGATTTGCATCGGTTAGGACAGTGGAATCTCGATTTCACTCAGCGCAGTGGGCAAGGGTCTAGGTATGGTGTTCACTCATTCAAGCCAACTTCAATTTTCGAGAAAATGTTTAAGAAACCAGCACCTTCAATTTGATTCATCTTTACTTAGTTTGATTCGAAATTTTAAATATGAATTTTTGCTATTGCTATTTTTTCCAACAGGTACCGTGAATTGGCTCGTAGGGTTGATGAAGCAATGGGGTTCATGGCTGCCGCTGCTGGCCTCACAGCTAGCCACTCAATCATGAGCTCGGCAGAGTTATGGACATCTCACGAATGCCTTCTGCTGCCATACGAGCGGGCGCTTACTAGGGAGGTTACAACATCTGGCCTTTATTACGACTGCTCTGCTCACATGATTTGGGTTGGGGAGCGCACCCGACAACTTGATGGCGCACATGTTGAGTTCCTACGAGGAGTTGCCAACCGACTTGGCATCAAGGTATTTTTTTCTTTTAATGTCCTGTTTCATTTACATTTGAAAATTTACTGTTTTGCTATTGGAATTTATGTTCTTACATTCTTGTCTTCGCATTTAGCTTCCCAAATAAAATTTGATGAGCTAAAACAAAGGATTTGTGATGCAGGTGAGTGATAAGATGGATCCAAATGAGCTAGTTAGGCTCATAGAAATACTGAATCCGCAAAACAAACCAGGAAGAATAACAATAATCACCAGAATGGGAGCTGATAATTTGAGAATAATGCTTCCGTGTTTGATTAAGGCAGTTAATAAAACAGGCCAAATTGTCACGTGGGTCTGTGACCCTATGCACGGGAACACTATCAGAGCTCCTTGTGGCCTTAAAACCCGTTCCTTCGACGCAATCAGGGTATGATTAATATGCTCTTATCTTAGTTTAAATTTGTATAACAACTTTATTTTATGTTTGTTTTATAATTATATTCTATTTCACTCTTCACAAACTTTTTAATTATATTTGTCATCTTTGCCGTAGAATTGTTTGAATTCTGTTGATTTATTAACTCTCTAATTGCGGTCCAGCTCCACTACCGAATTTGAAAAGTAATTGGTTGGATTCTAGTTTGAAACTTTTTTCTTTTGCTTTGGTTCCTTTAGGTACTAATTGGGCATTTTTTGGCTATGATATTTTATCCCTGAGATTATTATCTTGGTGAAGTCTAGTGAGCATGGCCCCAACGTCTCCTCCCATTTCTAATTTGGTCGGGGAGTGTTAAAATTTGTTTAGTGCGTAAGATAGAACCTATGAAACATGAACACCCCAAAATCGAAGTAGGTGTTATATCTATTGCGGACATGCATTTTTCTTTGGACACGCCAAGATACACATTAGACAAGCCATATGGCACATTTTTTTTGTTTTGAACATCAAACATGTTTGGACACATTTAAAATTGAACTTTTGAAATTTCAGAATTTGATTCATATTTTGTTTTATGTTTTCTTTAATTGATTCATATGTTGAAATAACTTTGAATTATGAATTAAAATATTAGTTAATTACATCAAAATGCCTTAATTATGACTCAGTATCACTTAATTTCCCTAAACCAAAAAATAGTTACATTTAAATTCCCGAATTATAAAGTTGTGTCACTTTGCTCCCTTCTATTAGGTAAATGTTAGAAAAATAAATAAAAATCAGTAAATGACCAAAAATAAATAAAGTTTTACTGGCAGCTCAGTTCTCCAGTTGAGTAAGGTCAATAGAGGGAGAGTGACCAAAAGTGAGAGTGTTGGAGAGGGAGAGGCAGGGGGTTAGGGCTGGGGAGATGGAGAGTGACTGAAATGAGAGAAGAGAAGCGGGAAGAGGGAAATTAAATTTTACTAAAACTGGGTATTGTCAACTGCCTCAAGTAGTCGGCCTTTCCATATAGGCAATTGCTCTTTTTTTTTTTTTTTAATGACCATAGTAAGCAGTCTTCCTTTCTATATTAGCGATCTTTACCCCTCTTTGTTGACCGCTTATTGGCAGTCAACTGTTTGGCAGGTCTCTTTTTTTCTCATTCCTAGTAGTTACTGTAATTACAATGCAACAATTTCAATCGCTGACAATTCAATTCTTTATGATAGAACAAAGCATGTAGAAGTGCATAAACACTTCATTAAGGAAAAAATTGACAACCGATTGACTTGTATGGCATATATCCCAATTGTCAAACAGATTGTTGAAATATTTACTAAGGGCTACTAAAAAGTAATTTGACATTTTAAATGGCAAGCTGACTATGAACGATATTTTTAAGCTAGCTTGAGGGGAAGCGTTAGAAAATAAGAAAGATAGTGATTGCTGTAATTAAGCTGATTGAATAGCTGTAATTAGTGTGTATTTTTATTAGGTAGACTAATTGGTTATTCTTTTCCTAGTTTAGATTTCTTACAACTCCTATGAGGAGGAAACCACGTAAATTCAGGATTCAATGAATCAAAAATTATTTCCAAAACTATTCTCTGTGTTTTCAGAAACTAACGGTTTGCCTTTTCATTACTCCAAGGTCTAAATAACTTAATTTTACTATTGCGTCAATGAAATTAATTTGATCAAAAACAGGATAATGGGAGTAAGTCATAACATAAAATAACCATTGTTTAACTCTTTGACAGCGTGAAAAAATTAAGAACTTTGCTTAAATCAAGAACTGAGGCCTTACAATTGTTAGCCAATATGCTTTCCTTCCGTTTATGGTACGATATTCTTGTTGAATTACTAGCCAATTTCGAACTTGATATTTAAACCCTTAAAATATTGAACTAATGTTTGTTTTCTTAATGTTTCGGTGGGTTTTGGAAGTAACATTTCAAGATATTTATGGTTAATAAACTCTTAAAATATTGAATTAATGTTAGCTTTTGTATCATTGTTGATGCTTAGGTACTGCTGTTTTCGTCCCTTTTTGGTGTCACGAAAAGCGGATGATGGTAACGTGGATTCTTGTTGGCTGCAGGCTGAAATAAGGGCATTCTTTGATGTGCATGATCAAGAAGGAAGCATTCCGGGAGGCGTGCATCTCGAGATGACGGGGCAGAATGTGACAGAATGTGTTGGAGGTTCTCGAGCTATTACTTTCGACGACCTGAGGTTACTTTTTATTTCGCTTCTTTGTTCTTTTATTAAAAAATTAAAAGTGATCATATAAGAGACATGAAACAGTTACAATTATTCAACTATTGCATGCTTACTATTCTTGAAAAGAAAAAGATTACATTATAGAAGAATTATAATCATGGTGAAAATGTTATCTAGCAAAATTGTAACATTTGACAAATAGTTAAGATGTGTAAATATACAACCGTAATAAGAAATAGTTTCTTTTATACTTTAAGGATAGATTATACATGTGTGTCAACTTGATATATGTACAACATTCTCGTATTACAATTATTTAAATTTTTTTTATAACATTTGACATGCCATGGCAAAAAATGAGTATAATTATTTCAATGCAAATATAAGTATTTATCTTTAGACCATATAACTTAAAAAGTATGCGAAACTAAACAAGGATAACTATCAAAAATTCTATCCAAAATTCCGTTATTCAAAATAGTATATGCTAGCAATGCCTCAACTTTATTATTAAACAAATCAAGCATATATAAAATCTGAACGACAATTTCTTACTTTACTTCAAAATTTAGCAAAAGCAATGGATGAGAAATCCTGGTTGAAGAACTTCTTCACATTAATCTCCTGCATCAAGAGTAATTAAAAATTATAATATTTATTTTTAGGGGTGGTAAACATAAAATAAAAAAGAAATAAATTCATATCCTACCTCCTAGGCCGATGTCCCATCCGAACCATCTCCAAATTTATCCCGCATCATTGCAAATAATTGATCAAATTGTCTTTGGTACTGTTCTTCTCGTGCCTTCCTATCCTCCTCATTTTTTATTATGCGCTCATTTTGTTCGATAATGATTGCGTTTTGTTCATTAATTTGTACTTTAAGCTTTTCAATCTCTTCATAACAAGCTTTAGAAGATGCATTAGATCTTGTCGAGGAGGATGGCTTTGGACCCTTCCCAAATCCGAGTAAATAGCCAGATCTTTCTCCGAGCACCATTTGGGAGAGTTGCTCTGGCGTATAAAGTGGGTCACCTGACTCTACTGTCTCATTCTCATGCCTGACAATCTCCTCCTATACATATTTAAACATATAAGATACCTTTATAAATAGTCTTAATGGGAATAAAATAACAAAGAGAGTTGTAAAAAATTATAGCTAACACATACATAATTTTCCTGGCATTTTGGATGAATGTAGTCATTCTTCTTCTTACTCCAATGAGTGTCTTTATAAAACATAGAAAATGGAAGACCCTTATCTCCAAGCTTTTCAGTCTATTTAACAAGTAACAATTCAAATTAGTTAACAATTAGACCGACCCCAATTGATAGCAAATTAAAACGTTATAAGAAAAAGTTGGATAGATGTACCTTCCATTAAAAAACATAACATGTAAGCTACTTTATTATGATAAAAATTAAGGATATTTTGGTAATTTAGTGAAATTATATATGAAGTTAATAATTTAAAAGATACTTTGGAGGCGACAATTAATGCATATTACCAAGGTAAGGTTCCTAAAGACTAGCATATACAATATTAAAATTATGTAAAGACTAACATATTACCTGAAGGGATAGTTTCATTGGAAACGATTGGGATCCAGACGTGTGATTATAAGGCAGCTGAGCACGGTTAATTTTTGCTTGGGCCGCTCGTTTCTTGGAAAATAAATTAATTAGTACACCTGAAATATTTTAACCTCTTGTTTGGAATTCAAAATAGACGATTATTAAATTACCTTGTGTTGCTCAGAAGCCCAGAAAGTGTCAATCATATACTTCCAGTCATCTTGTCTTGAGGGGTCTGGGCCATTCTCATATGGGTCTTTTTCATTTTTTAGCAACTGTAAGTAATGTTGCTTCCACTTGCCTCGCCAATCCTTATATATAGAGTGGCATTTTTGCTCGATGGCGTTCTGAACATACTGCTCAGAAAAGTCTTTAATTTCAAACATTTGCTGCAAGATATCACATGTAACATATTTCTCTTAATCATAAACATAAAAATATAAAAGAAACACCAAATGACTGTATGTAATTCAAATAATACATTACCAACACATTCTGAAATACGACTTCCTTGGTGCCCCTATCGATTTTGCTCCAAGTATTGACACCCTGTAATGGTGCCTTAAGACGAATTTGGAAGCCCAATTGATTAGCAATCTTAGAAGCATTTTTTCCGATGAATGTACCTGCAACTGGGCAAACTTGAACTGAAAGCTTATTTCCTTTATTTTTAATAAGTTCTTGTTGTACACCTTTGCCCTTCGTAGGGCCACGAGCGCGTAATCTTGATGTAGAAGCTATTATTATTTCTGATAGTTAGTAATCAATTAAACTTAGAAAATATAAAAAAAATTAAAATAGAATATTAGAACAAATATATTAAAAACCTGCATTGCTGCCGACACAAGGTGACTCTCCTGACTGTGTAGGTGAGTCTGCTAGCACAGGTGATCCTAATGCCAAGGCTCCATCAACACGAGGTGACTCCCCCGAAGATGCAACATCTGTAGTTGACAGTCGACTGCTCAATCCTACTCTCTTACCAGCTGGCATATCCACAACCTATAACGCCACGTGAAAAGAATATGTAAGTAATCACAATGTAACTAAGTAAATGTCACAAAATATAAAATAAATGTCAAAAATTATTAAGTGTACAAATTAAAAGATTAATGTAACTCAATAAGTATACAAGTTGTACATCTTTAAACAAATAATTTACAATAAAATCAAGGTTACACATCATAATCATTGTTAGACTCAAAATCAAAATCACACTCAGAGTAAGAATCATCATGAAACTCATCTTCATCATCATTGTGCTCCATTTCCACAAACTCATCCTCTTTGTCACATATAAATTTATCAAGCCTAATAAGTTCATCATGAGTTTGCCTCTTCGAACTAATCAAGACATTTTGAATGATTTCAGCTTCAATATTATGTCTACATAGTTTATCTCCAATGTCATCTTCAGTAACAATATGAGGAATAACGATATTTTCATCTTGTTGGAACACATTATCTATTTCATCTTCATTCACCTCACTTGTTATTTCTTGTACATCCCATATCCCACGTTGTTGAACACGTTGTACAACTTTCCAACCAAAGCTTAATTTCGTATCGTTGACATAGAAAACTTGTTGCACTTGATTTGGCAAAACAAACGGGTCATTTGTATACCATTGACTTCTAACATCTATAGAAGTGCAATATGCATCCGTGCATATAGTCTTGCGACTTCTAGTATCAAACCATTCGCATTGAAACAAAACTACTAAATGATCAAACATATATTTCATTTCCCATACTTTGCATAATAAACCATAAAAGTCATGAGTTTGTCCCGAATGGTCCCCTTCTACTACTACCCCACTATTTTGGCTTATTCGATGACTTTCTAGTTCCTTTATATGGAATCGAACTCCATTAGATATGCAACCTGAATATTGTCTTATCAGCAGATCAGGGCCATTAGCTAATGACCATAATTCATTAGTTGCTTCTGGTGACCCCCAAGATCTCAAGTGATTCATCTACTTAATGTAAAGTCATGCATATTAATTGATGTTAAAGTTAATTAGGTGAATAAATAAATAAAAAATGATGAGTTACAATTATATCTTACCTGACATTTAAACCAATTAGAGAATAACTCCATTTGCCTCTTCATGATATTTCTTGCACTTTCACTCTCTAATGTGCATTTGTGCTACCCATTAAAATAAATAAACAACATAATAGAAACTATAACTTATTATTTTGCCATTTTATTGATAAGAAAGACATATATAAGAAAACATACTTTAAATATGAGTCTATTTTTGAACTGTTGTAAAGGACAAACCAATGAGCCATCTTTCGTTCTTTAAAAGTTATGTCAGGAGGTTGGTACATCGAAAGAATAGGATGAACACTTTGAGTAAATATTGCCAATCTAGGCCCACGGTTACCACCATCATCATTTCGCTTTTCTCTATTGAATACGGTTTCAGTCTCATCAAGATACATTGAGCAAAATGCAAGACATTCTTTTGTAAGATATGCCTCTGCAATTGAACCTTCTGAATGAGCTCGATTTATGACAAACTTTTTCAATGTTCCAAGATATCTTCATATAAATGTCATAAAACAATCTATGTGTTACACATTATACATTTATTTTGGCATTGAATGTGTAGTTTCACATATAAAATTAGAGAGCATTACCTTTCAATTGGGTACATCCACCGGTATTGCACTGGCCCCCGAAGTTTGGCCTCATAGGGTAAATGAACAGGCAAATGAACCATGATGTCGGAGAATGCAGGAGGAAAAATCTTCTCTAACTTACAAAGAATCAAAACTATACACTCTTCTAATTTTTCAAAATGACTTCTATTCAATGTTTTAGCACATAATTCTTGAAAATAATTGCCCAGCTCAAACAATGCAGTGCAAATATCTTTACTAAGGCACCCACGCATCCCAACCGGAAGGACTTTTTGTAAAAGGACATGACAGTCGTGACTTTTAAGACCCGATAGCTTTCCATCTCTTGCGTTTACACATCTAGAAATGTTTGCTGCATATCCATCTGGATACTTGATAGATTGTAAGAAGTCCAAGAACATTTGTTTCTCTTGCAGAGACAATGTGAACAAAGCAGGAGGCATTATAAGTTTGCCATCAGGACGCTCCTTAAAATGTAAGGTTTTTCTGATTTTCATATCTTTTAAGTCCATGCGAGCTTTTGGGGTATCCTTATTCTTTCCAGGAATACTTAAAAATGTGCCAAGTAAACTGTCACATATATTTTTTTCTATGTGCATCACATCAAGGTTGTGCCTGAGATTGAGTGTTTTCCAATATGGTAGCTCAAAAAGAATGCTTCTTTTGTTCCAGTTCAGATTTATTTTCTTGATATTATCTGCTTCATATTTGCTCATCAATTTTTGCTTCTTCAGATTGTGGGGATACTTCCCATAGGGCTCAAACTTTCCTGCTGACACTTGTTCAAATATTTGTTCACCTGTTAAAACCTTTGGTCTTGGTCGATTTTCAATCTTACCATCAAAAAGCTTACTCCTTCGCCAAGGATGGTCCTCGGGAAGAAAACGACGAGCACCCATATATCCAATTTTTCCTCTCAATGATTGTGTTGAATGTTCTTCATTGCAATTAGGACAAGCCATAAAGCCTTTTGTTGTCCATACTGACAAATTACCATAAGCTGGAAAGTCATTAATAGTCCACATCACAGTTGCACGCATTTGAAAGATGCATCCTGACGATGCATCATAAGTGCACACACCCTTTTCCCATAAGTCCTTCAGCTCATCAATTAATGGTTGCATATAAACATTAATGTTTCGACTAGGCACAATTGGTCCTGGGATAAATAATGACATCATAAAGAATTGTTCTTTCTTACATTTCCATGGTGGTAAGTTGTATGGTGTAATTATGACAGGTCACATACTATATGAATTATTCATGTTTCCAAAAGGATTAAACCCATTAGTGGCCAAAAATAAACGTCACAAATTATCAAATCATTTCGCGACCAAATTTTTTGGTTGCTAAAAATCATTGTTGCCGCCAAATAATGGAGGGAAATGATTTAAAACTTTTTAGCGACTAAACTCATTTTGGTCGCCAAAAATAAATGTCAAAAATTATCAAATCATTCCGCGACCAATTTTTTTTGGTCACTAAAAACCATTATTCATGAAAACCATGGAGGGAAATATCTTAGCACTCTTTAGCGACTAAGCTCATATTTGGTCGGCGATGATATACTTTTGGCAACCAATTGGTCGCTAAATGTCTATAATTTAGCGACTAAAGTTCTTTGGTCGCCAAAAATTAATGTCAAAAATGATTAAGCCATTCCACAACCAAACTCTTTGGTCGCTAAAAAGTATTTGTTGGCGCCAAATCATGGAGGGAAATGATTTAGAACTCTAGAGCGACTAAGCCCATTTTTTGGTCGGAAAATATTTTCCTTTAGCGACCAATCGGTCGCCAATTGTCAACTTTGTAGCGACCAATGTTGGTTTAGTTGCTAAAAGTAAATTATCAGCGACTAAATGATTATTACTCGGTAAAAGGTTCACATTTAGCGACCAAATTTCATTTGGGTCGCTAAAAGTGGTTGCTAAAAATGCTATTTCTTGTAGTGCATGAAAGATAACAGTTCGTGGCCGGCTGTCGAATCAACTAATAAATCAATTGATGGCAAAGGAAAACTGTCCTTTGGACATGCTTTATTCAAATCAGTAAAATCAACACACATCCGCCACTTGTCGTTGGACTTTTTCACCATTACAACATTAGACAGCCAAGTGGGGTATTGCACTTCCCTAATGAATTTTGCCTTTATTAACTTTTCAACTTCCTCAGCGATAGTTTCATTCCGCTCTGGGCAGAAAACCCTCATCTTTTGTTTTATTGGCCGAGCAGTCGGGAAGATGTTGAGGTGATGGGAGATCACACTCGTACTTATTTCTGGCATGTCTTTGTGGGACCAAGCGAAAACATCCAGATTATTCATCAAAAAATCCTTTATTTCCATTTTCAGGGGCTTAGGTGTCTCTGCCCCTATCTTTATTGTTCTTCCCTGGTCGGGAAAGCCCACCTCCAGATCTTCTATGTCTCCTTCTGGCTCTCCCCGCCTTATTTCTTCTTCATCTTGAACCTCAAGCCCATCTATCACCAGGGCTTCTCTGGGAGTTTTTTCCCTTAATGAAGTCATGTAGCACTCCCGAGCAACCTTCTGATCTCTCCTTACACATTCGACTCCATCTTCGGTCGGGAATTTGACCAGAAGATGATACGTGGATGTGATTGCTTGGAACTGGTTGAGGGCTATTCTTCCCAGTATCACATTATATGCTGAGGGACAATCTACAACTAAGAAGGTGACCGTCTTGGTAGACTAGTGCGGCCCTTCCCCTAGGGTGACTGGCAGAACAATCGAGCCGAGCAGTACCACTCGATCCCCAGTAAATCCAACCAGAGGGGAAGACACGGGCTTCAACCGCTCCCGCCCGATCTTCATATTCTCAAACGCCCCCCAATATAAAATGTTCGCCGAGCTCCCACTATCAACCAAAATCCTCCAGGTCTTGAAATTGGCGATAATAGCAGAGATGACTAAAGGGTCATTGTGAGGCTGGCAAACCTCATTTGCCTCATCATCTGTGAAGATGATGGGTCGGTTATCCCCTCTGACCCTCTTTGTCAGTCGGTCGGTCGGCTACATAGACCTCTTACTGCTTACTCAGCTCCCGGGCACATTTCTTGCGAGCAGATGAAGATTCTCCTCTAGCTGCAAAGCCGCCAGATATAACCCTTATCTCTCCAATTGGCTGTTGGTTTGGCCCAGCAGGGTTGGGAGCTTGCCTCTCGTGTTCTCTTCTTCTGGGACTTCGGCGGTCGGGGGATCGTCGATCGGGCCTTCTATTATTGCGGCCCAGAAGGTACCGACCGAGCCTCCCTTGGCGCACAAGCTCCTCTACGCGCCTTTTTAGGTCAAAACAGTCCTCTGTGTCATGACCATGATCCTGATGATAATGGCAGTACTTCGCTTGAGATCGAGTTTCTGCCGGAGCCACCATTGGTACCGGCCATCTAAAATTCGGATAGTGCTGAATTTCTAAGAGCACATTTTCGAGGCTTGCATTCAACGGAGTATAGGTTGTATGGCCATCAAATCTCCGGTCGCCATACCTCCTATCATCGAACCTCCTGTTATCAAACCTTTGCGGCCCCCTATCAGGTCGGTTGTTAAACCTCCTACTCTTAGAATCTTTGTTGTCTCTGGTATTGCCCGAGTCATTTTACCTTGTCTTCTCAAGTTTGGAGCCTGATGTTCCCTCGGCATCCCTTCTCGCCTTCATCGCATCTTCCACATTAATGTATTTCTGAGCTCGGAATCTGAGCTCGGCCAGGTCAGAGGGTGGTTTCTTCACCAGAGATGCCATGAACCTAGGCGTCCGCAACGCACTCATGAAGGCAGTAAGGACTACCTTCTCATCAGTTTCATCCACTTCCAAAATCTCCTTGTTGAATCTCCTCACATAATCCTTCAGCGGCTCATCCTTCCCTTGTCTGATAGTGAGGAGATGAGTGGCGGGTCGTCGTTGCCTCTGACCTCCAATGAAATGACTCACAAAGAGCTTACTGAGCTCAGCAAATGTGGCGACTGTGCCCGGCTTGATCTTTGAAAACCAGGTGCGGGCTGCTCCCTTCAATGTTGTCGGAAAGACACGACACATAATCTCATCCGGATAAGTATGGATAAGCATCAATGTCTTGTAAGTCTTAAGGTGGTCCAACGGATCTTGCGACCCATCGAACGAATCTAACGCCGGCATCCTGAACTTCGCCAGGAGAAGGCAAGCCATCACTGCTTGGGTGAATGGAGAGTCAATGTTGCTCAACAAGTTCTCCATCGCATTTGGGGCCTTCACTGCCGCTAACACCCCCTCCATCTGGGCCTGCATGGTTCGAAATTGCTCCTGCCATGGATTGGCTTGAGCATTTCTTATACTAGTAGTTTCTGCCCATGACACATCCCCGTGTTAAACAGGGGGGACGGCAGCTCCCACCGTCCTCTCCCTTCTTCTTAATTCTTCTGGGAGAACATTCTCCCCCACAAATCCAATCCCTGGCGCTGGTGGAGCATCACCAATTCCCCCTCCAGCACTAGCAGGAACATAAGCCTCTCGAACTCCTCCCGGAGCCCCATTTCCCTCAATTGGTTGCTTTACAACACCTCCGTTATTTGCTCCGTTCCCCTGAGGAGCCACAGGAGGTGGAGCCACTGCCACTGCAGCTGGAGGTACAAGGTTCATCTGTTGTAACATTGCCTGGTTCTGGGCCATTAGGGTCTGCATGACAGCCATCATCTCCTGTATCTGTTTTTCCATGGCACTGATCCTTTCATCATTTTGGTTCTCCATTTCTACAGTAGGCTAGGATTGAGGTTGAGTGTTGGTTTCGGATCTTGTTTGGACCATAAAACCAGTGAGAACAAAAGTCGTTTCCCACAGACGGCGCCAACTGATAAGACAGTGAATCAGGGTGAACACTGGAAGATCCAAATCAGGTCCGGATCGTCGTGGATTGCTATCTTAACACCGGTGTGGTGCCTGCCAGAAAGCCTCCGATGCTTAAGTTAGCAAGAAAATCGAGAGAGAGAGAGAGTATTCCGGCAGAGTAGAAGTAATGTATCTACCTGGGCACTGGAGGCGGTTCTATTTATAGATCAATGTTGAGCCTGCATGAATCAAATGCATGTGAATAGTACAGAATCATATTTATTGTTCAATCGGAATTTGCCACGTGTACTCACAAATCCCCATACTGATATCACTCAATTAGTTATCAAAACCGTTAGTGGGCAGGCAGCACTCTTGCAGGCAAGAATCACGGAATATACCAGAAAATGGCCAATCACGTGACTATGACATAAGCATCCTTGTCTTATATGGGAAGATTAGGCTAATCTCCCGATCTCTATGGTCGGGTGCACGAGATCGGGTATGGGGGCTCAGCCGATCATACTGGTTAAATTCATTCACATTATCAGAGTTCGAGATCTATTGTTCGGTCGGTCGGGTCAGCCAAATGCTATCATTAGGTCGGGTTCACCCTGTCACACTATATATACAGAACAACAAGATCTTCTATATCATTATGTGTGAAAGAAGATGGCCATATTCTTCGGGTAGACGAGTTGGTCGGGCAGGAGTTCCTCTAACCTTCGAGTCACGAGTTCAAACTTCTACAATGGAGGCTGCCTATTGGCCTTCTCGGTTGAACTGGTCAGTTGGGGCTTGCTTAGGCTGGTTTACTTCTCGTGGTTCTTTACCGGCTAGGGTCATGAAGGCGAGCTTTACCCAGTACACACCTCCAAGTAGTGACTGCTGGCTTCCTCGCTTAATAGAAGAAGATGGCTATTCCAATATATCTGGTGTCCCTATTCATCTTCTTCTGTTTTGCTTCCAAGACCTACTCATCAATCCCATCGCAATCGTTTGATCATCCAAAGACATTTATCATACACGTGTCCGAATCAGCCAAGCCCTCCGTCTTTACTTCCCATCGACTTTGGTATTCCTCCATCCTTCAATTGCTGCCCGCCTTCTCTTCCCGCACTACGAAGATTCTCTATACTTACGAATGTGCAGCCCGTGGCTTCTCAACCCACCTCACTGCCGCTCAACAAGCTATTTTTTAAGATAACATATGTGGCCCAGTGGGAACATGTTGAAAAAATAAATAAATTAATGATTCAATATGTGAGGCAACAAATATAATTTTAAATATGCAATCCTATTTTAAAGTTTAGCCAATTAATTGTGAATAATAAAGTTTAATTTTTGGGGCTATTAGGTATTTTATTTGTCATGTAATTAATGTGTAGAGATCAAATTGGTATTTCTAAGTTGATGAGGGGCAAATTTAAAAATACTGAAATTAGGGTAATTGAGAGTTTTTAGTTATATATATATATAGAGAGAGGTCATGGTCCCCAAAAGAACGTAGGGTTTTTTGATCTCTTTGCATTCCCATCAATAGAGAAAATCATAAGAACCTACGTATCTTTTGGAAGATTGTAACCTGCTCAACCAATCAAAACAATGAATTCAGGTATGCTTCCGCTATTCATATTGTTTATTTTCTTTTTGAATTGAGATGAGAATTTAGAAATCATGTTTAGGTTATAATATTTGGATGTAATTGTGATCTGTACATGTTTTGTTAATTTTTAATTTTTCTACAAGTGGTATCAGAACCATCCCATACTTGATTCATGGAGAATTGGTGATTTTTAAGATTTTGGAAATTAATTTTAGGTTTTCAAAATTCTAAAATTTTGGATTAATTAATCCTTCTTAGTCAGCAAATACAGGGTTTGCTTTCGCGTTGATATTTTTTTGCAATTTTTGAAAACTCGTCAAGCAATCTCAGTTGGTTTCGCTATTTAGGACTTTCTGAATTAAATTAAACAATTGAAGTAAACCTTTAATTTCAATCCCAGTTGGATTTTTCCTCCTTTTGGGTCAACCGATCTAAACACTACAACAATTAACACATTTAGCGATCAAAAAATTGGTCGGGGAAGATTACTTTTTGGTTGCTAAAACTTTTGTTGACCAAACATAATTTGATCGGTGGTTGGTCGACAAAGGATAGTCGCATAAGGTATTGGCAACCAAAAGTATATTTAATCGGTAAAAATATAATATTTGCCGACCAAAATTTAGTCGCTAAAAGGTAAGTTTTCGGTGATCAATTTATTTTTGATCGAGAAAAGCTTAACCTTTAGCGACCAAAATTTGGTCGGCAAAAGGCTAGTTTTTAACGACCAATTGATAGGTAAAAAGAATAATTTAAAAAAAAAATAAAAAATTAAATTAATTTATAAAAAAATAAAAATTCACATGTGGTGCCACGTCATTACGCCACTTTTTAACCAATGTTGTGCCACATATCAACTTATGACTGATCCATGCGTCATCCTATTATTGCACCACGTGACAAGCTTATATTTTGAAGAATTTTTCGTTGCTATTGAGAATCGAACACATTCCATTCCTTTAAAAGTTGATGTATTGGCCAGTAGGCCAAGTTATTATTTGTGTATATATATTATTCATTAATATATATGAATAAATTTTTCTTATTTTTATCGACCAATTGGTTAGTAAAAGTACACTTTTGGCGACTAATTGGTCGCCAAAAGAGTTAAAAATTTTATTATTTTTATTTTAATTATTTTAACTTTTTGTAATAATTTTTTATGACTTTAGATGTTGAAATATTTAATATTCATTTTGCTATAGGTCACATAAATAATAAAGACTACTCTTACATATTCATTGTTTATGTTTTAGGTCACATAAACAATAAAGACTACTCTTAAATAATTAGTCATTTAAATTTGTTTTAGTAAATTTAATTTTAACTCTAATCTAATAATTTTTCTTTTTTATTAATCTATGATTGTAATATTTGACAATTTTTGTAAAAAATTAAATTAATTAAAATTAAAAATTAAATGTTAAAACGAAATTTATGAAATCTAATTTAAATCAAATAAAGAGATAAACACAGTTATTTGAGAAAATGAAATAAAATTTAATCTAATTTAATAAATATCTTATTATTTTTTATTCAAAGTTTTAGCAATCAATTGGTCGGGAAAAGTAAATCTTTAGTGACCAAATTAACTAAGTTGCTAAAGGATAACCTTTTAGCGACTAATTAGTAGTCAAAAGTGACACATTTACCAACTAATTAGTTCGCAAAACTAAAAAATATTTTAATATTTTTTATTCAAAATTTTAGCAACCAAATTAATTTAGTCGCTAAAGAGTTATTTTTTAGTGACCAATTAGTAGTTAAAAGTGGCACATTTACCGACTAATTGGTCGGCAATACTAATAAATATCTCAGTATTTTTATTTAAAATTTTTCTGACCAATTGGTCGGGAAAAGGTAACCTTTAGCGACCAAAATTCTTTTGTCGCTAAAAGGTAATCTTTTAACGACCAATTGGTCAGGAAAAATTATTCTTTAGCGACCACATTTTATTTAGTCGAAAAAAATTACTATTAGTGATCAATCGTAATTTGGTTGGCAAAAGTACCCTTTAACGACCAAATTTATATTTGATCGAGAAAAATGATCGTCAAAAGTGTGAATTATTGAAGTGAAAAAATGAACAAAGACCATTCAAACAAAAGACAAAACATGGTATCATGTAAAGACAAAACATGGTAAACCCATAAATTGCCCATAACATTGTTTAATATTTGACCATACTTTATGTTCCACGGTTTGCTAATAATTTAGCTAGGGAAAATATATATATATATATATATTTCATTTTTATATACTGAAAATTAAGTTGATGAAGGTTCTTATAATGGTAGGAATTATTATTTTTATTTATTTATTTATTTATTTATAGTTACTTGTCAAAGGAATTATTAATTAGGAATTGATTATGGAATCAATTATAAATTCAAATAATGGTATATCATTTAAATTTGTCTAATATTCTAAATAGGCTAATTAACACAATATGTCACCAAAGTGACCTTTCTTGTGAAGATTAGTTTATTAGGAATAACTAGATGGTTGTGGGTGTATTTATTCTGCGGGTATTGATCGACCCAAAGGAAAGTTAATATTTAGTCGAATTACATACATACCTGTGGTAATAAACATGTGATAATTATTAGGTTTCCATGTGAATAGTAAGTCAATCCAAAGATGGGCTTATTATTTGACACGAGTTATTGTTAATGTTTGATCACTACAACAAAAGTACCACTTACAATTAATATTACTGTCTAAAGACTTGATATTAATGTTGTGCTGGGTATCTTGAGATGGGCTTATCATTATTTGAATTTATTGATTTTTAATTATGGATATTAATGTGAGCATGACTTTTATTTGGTTATTTTGTTCTCTATACAGCTAATTTGTCTGCTACTATTATATCTGTCGCTATTATATCTGCCAATATAAATTCAATTCGTATGCTAAATGGAACAAACTTCAAGGATTGGAAAGAGAACATATTGACTGTTCTTGACTAGATGGATCTAGACCTTGCACTTAGGATTGAGCAACCTACTTTTCTTACGGATGAGAGTTCACCTGATGACAGGAGGAACTTTGAGAAGTGGGATTGCCCAAATCAGATCAGTTTATGATCATTAAGCGCGGCATTCCAGAAGCCTTTAGAGGCGCAGTATCTGAAGGAATAACTAATGCCAATAAGTTCATTGCCGAAATTGAGATGACTTGTATTTGGTTATTTTGTTCTCTATACGGCTAATGTGTCTGCTACGATTATATCTGCTAATATAAATTAAATTCCTATGCTAAATGGAACAAACTTCAAGAATTGGAAATATAACATATTGATTGTTCTTGGCTGGATGTATTTAGACCTTGCACTTAGGATTGAGCAACCCTTTTTCTTACGGATGAAAGTTCACCTGATGACAGAAGGAACTTTGAGAAGTAGGATCGCTCAAATTGGGTGAGTCTTATGATCATTGAGCGCGGCATTCCAGAAGCCTTTAGGGGCGCAGTATCTGAAGGGATAACTAATGCCAATAAGTTCATTGCCAAAATTGAGAAGCATTTTGCGAAATACGATAAGGCTGAAACAAGCACGCTTTTGCAAAGCTTGATTTCAATAAAGTATAAAGACAAGGGAGACATAAGGAAGTACATCATGGAGATGTCTCGCATTCCTTCAAAACTTAAAAAACTAAAGCTTGAGTTGTCTGATGACTTGCTTGTACATTTAGTATTGATATCGTTTCCTACACAATTCAATTACTTTAAGGTCAGTTATAACTGCCAAAGGGAGAAATGGTATCTAAATGATCTCATTTCATATTATGTGCAAGAAGAAGAAATGTTGAAGCAAGTCAGAACAGAAAGTGCTCACTTCGCAAGTACTTTTAAAGATAAGGGCAAGAAAAGAAAGAAAGAATATAAAATTGCTACTAAGGGTCTAGCACAAAAGAAACAGCAACAGAACAATAAAAGTTGTTTCTTTTATAACAAGCCTGGACATATGAAGAAGGGTTGTACCAAATATCACGCTTGACGTGCAAAGAAAGGTATAATTTTTGCTTTGGTCTGTTGTGAGACTAATTTAACTTTAGTACTTAGAAACACTTGGTGGTTAAATTCTGGTGCTACTACTCATATAAGTGTTTCTATGCAGCATTGCCTGAGCTATCAAAAGCCAATGATGGTGAAAGATACATCTTTGTGGGCGATAGCAAATCGGTGAAAGTTGATGTAATAGGCACTTTTTGGTTATTATTAGGAACTGGTTATTATTTGGATTTGAAAGACACTTTTTGTTGTACCGTCTTTTAGACGGAATTTGGTTTCTGTTTCCTTATTAGATAAATCTGGATACTATTGTTCATTTGGAAACAATCAGTTTAACCTTTCATTAAATTCAAATGTTATTGGTATTGGTTCATCATGTGTATTTGATAACCTATATTTGCTTGATACTGTTACATCATAGCATGAAACCTTGCATATGGAATCATGTGGTACTAAACGCAAATTAAATAAGAAAAATTCAACATCATTATGGCACAAGCGATTAGTTCATATCTCAAAAGATAGAATTGGGAGACTTGTTTCTGATGGCATTTTGGATTACCTTGATTTTTTAGATTTTGAAGTCTGTATTAATTACATTAAGGGAAAACAGACCAAAACTAAGAGATTAGATGCCAATAGAACTTCAAAAGCCTTAGAATTGATACATATGGATATTTGTGGACTGTTCCTTATGGCTTCTTGGAATGGTCAACAATATTTATATCATTCTAGACGATTACTTACACTATGGGTACCTATATCTCATTCATGAGAAGTCTCAGTCACTGGACGTGTTCAAAACTAATAAAGCTGAAGTTAAAAATCAACTTAACAGAAGAATTAAGACCGTCAGGTTTGATCGTGGTGGTGAGTACTATGGTAAATATGACGGTTCAGGAGAATAACGTCCAGGACTATTTGCTAAATTCCTAGAGGAATGTGAAATTATTTTACAGTACACCATGCTAAGATCCCCTAGCATGAATGGTGTAGCTGAAAAACGAAACAGAACTCTAAATGATATGGTAAGAAGTATGATTAGTCATTCTATCTTACAAGAATCACCTGGGGAGAAGCACTAAAAACTGTATCTTATATTTTTAATAGAGTATCAACTAAAGTAGCTACCAAAACACCTTATGAGCTTTGGACAGTCAAAAATCCTAGTTTAAAGTATTTTCACATTTAGGGATGTCCAGCTGAGGCAAGGCCTTATAGGCCACATGAAAAGAAATTGGATTCCAAAACAATGAGCAGTTATTTTATTGGTTACTCTGAGTGATCCAGGGGCTATAAATTTTATGATCCCACACTCAAGTCAATTTTTGAAACGAGAACAGCAACATTTTTTTAAAGATGTTGATTTTGGGGAGAAAAATAAGGTTAGAGACATTATCTTTGAGGAGGAATTGATTTCGATTCCTACTATTGTTTATGATAATATACAAACTTCTATGCCTATCATTGATCAAGAAGGAAATCAGGAACCTCAACAAGACAATATTTAACAATCTCCCATTCAAAATGAGGTAATTATTCCAGAAGAACAAAATCAACAACATCAAGAACTAAAGAGATCCACAAGAGAAAGGAGAAGTGCTATCCTGAATGAATATATAGTATTTCTCCAAGAACGTGATGAAGATATTGGAATGGTGGATCATGATCCAATCAACTTTCATCAAGCCATGCAGGGTTCTAACTCTCAAAAGTGGATTAATGCCATGAATGAGGAGTGTAAGTCTATGCAAGATAATAAAATTTGGGATCTTATTCCATTACCAAAAAGTGCGAAACCCATTGGTTATAAATGGATATTTAAAACCAAAAGGGATTCAAAAGTTAATATGGAGAGATATAAGGCTCATTTTGTAGTTAAAGGCTTTACTCAAAGGGAATGCATCAACTTCAAAGAGACTTTCTCTCTGGTTTCTATGAAAGACTCTCTAAGGACAATTATAGCACTTGTTGCACACTTTGATCTTAAGTTACACCAGATAGATGTTAAGACGGCGTTTCTTAATGGTGGCACTGATAAAACGATCTATATGGTACAATCAGAAAACTTTGTGTCTGGCGACCCAAAGAATATGGTTTGCAAATTAAAGAAATCTATCTATGGGCTCAAACAAGCTTCCTGTAAATAGTACCACAAATTTCATCAAGTAATTATCTCGTTTGGTTTTGAGTTAAATGCTATGGATGATTGTGTGTATCACAAGTTTAGTGGAAATGAGTTTATTTTCTTGGTATTATATGTTGATGACATATTACTTGCCACAAATGATATAGGCATGTTGCACGAAACCAAGAAATTTCTATCAAAGAATTTTAAGATGAAAGATCTTGGTGATGCCTCTTTTGTATTAGGAATTCAAATACATCGAGATCACTCTCGAGGTACTTTTAGATTATCACAAAAGAGCTATATCAATAAGGTACTTAAAAAATTTGGCATGTAAGATTGTAAACCAGGTAACACCACTGTCGCTAAAAGAGACAAATTTAGTCTCAATCAGTACCCTAAGAATGGCCTTGAAATTAAGGAGATGCAGAAGATTCCTTATGCATCTCTGCATCAGCTGTTAAAAGTCTAATTTATGCTCAAGTTTGTGCACATCCAGACATAGCATTCGTTGTTGGAATGCTAGGCATATATTTAAGTAACCATGGTATGGACCATTGGAAAACAGTCAAACGGGTTATGAGATACTTACAGTGAATAAAAGATTACATGCTTACATATCGGAGATCGGAATAGTTGGAAATCATAGGGTATTCCGACTCCGATTATGCTGGATGCCAAGACAGTAGGAGGTCCACTTCAGGCTACATTTATCTGTTGGATAGAGGAGCTATTTCTTGGAAAAGTACAAGGTAGACACTTATAGCATCATCTATAATGGAAGCAGAATTTGTGGCATGTTACGAAACATCCAGCTACAGAATATAGCTACGGAATTTTGTCATTGGATTATGCATTGTGAAGGACATAAGAAGACCACTTAAGATATATTATGACAATAAGTCAGCAGTTCTATATTCTAATAACAACAGGAACTCATCTAAATCAAATCATATTGACATAAAGTTCCTAGTTGTAAAGGAAAAAGTACAAAGTAAACAGATTTCTATGCAACACATTGGGACAAACTTTATGATTGCGGATCCGCTTAGGAAGGGATTACCACCGAAGGTCTTTCATGAGCACACTACTCATATGGGTGTTGTATTGTGTGAGAGTATTATAATTTAGTGAGAGTTTGCATATGTTTGGTTTTGGAAACATTCATATTTTTGGATATTTCTGTACAGAAATATAGTTTTGGTTTAATTCAATTTGTTATACTTACATTTAAAATTGATCTCACTAAAGATTCAGATAGGACTAGTTGAAAATAAGCAAGTTTAGATCACATTACATGCAATTTCCATGCTACACATCTATGATTGATCTATGTCATTTAGTTGTATTGGTATATGTGACCATTGATAGATTTAGTCACGCTAAATGTGACGAAGATCGTTTTGATCCTATATCAGTATGATTAATGGACGAGATTGTTCGAAAATACCCTTAATCACAGCAAAATTTTGGAGCTTATAAGGTTATGCACACTTATAAGATTACATATACGACCCAGTGGGAGATTGTTGAAAAATTAATGATTCAACATGTGGGGCAACAAATGTAATTTTAAATGTGTAATGCTAGTTTAAAGTTTAGCCAATTAATTGTGATTTATAAAGTTTAATTTTTGAGGGTATTGGGTATTTTATTTGTCATAAAATTAATGTGTAGAGACCAGATTGATATTTCAAAGTTGATGAGGAGCAAATTTAGAAATACTGAAATTAGGATAACTGAGGATTTTCAGTTATATATATATATATAGGTCATGGTCCCCAAAAAAATGTAGGGTTTTCCAATCTCTTTGTATCCCCATCAACAGAGAAAATTGTAACAACCTACGTATTCTTTTGGAAGATCATACGTAATTCAATTAATCATAACGATGGATTCAGGTATGCTTCCGCTATTCATATTATTTATTTTCTCTTTGAATTAAGATGGAAATTTAGAAATCATGTTCAAGTTATGATATTTGGATGTAGTTGTGATCTGTACATGTTTTGGTAATTTTTCTATAGTCTTCTACGCTATTGGGAATTTTAGTATTTATATAAATACGGTGGAATTGAGTTTTCTCTTAACATGCGTCTGGAATATTCAAATTTCTTAAATGCATAATAGAGGGCCTAAATTGTGTGTGTGTGTGTGTGTGTTTTATGGTGGGCTAGTGAGGTTTTTTGGTATATTGATATCATGGGCGAAGTTAGGGAAACTTTTGAGTCTGGGTCTACTAGAGAAATGAGTTCTCAAGTAGTGAAAGATGGGTGACAGAGAGGATGGCGTTTGCACGGAAGCAGCTCATTTTTGGGGATGAGGGTTAAGGAATACAAGCCCACTAGAACGAGCAGGGTCAAGGAATACGAGCCCACTAGGTCGATTAGGGTCTACGAATACTAGTCTTTCTCGGTAGAAGGTGATTAAGACTAGACCACAGGGCTTTGATGAGAAGATGGTTGTTACATTTGGCAAGGCTATTCACCGTGATTTGCAAATGGAAGATAATACATGGGCAATGTTACCTGAAGGTTTGTTGAATGAAATATTAGCTCCATTCATGATTTTTTGGCTTTAAGCTGTTTGCAATTGTTGATGCTGATTTTTCGTAAGTCCCTCGATCAAGCAACCATGACCCGAGGATTTACCGCGTTTACCCGAACTAGACGTAATATGCCCGTTCACCTGGGACACCGGTGTAGTGCCTGCCAAAGACACTCCGATGCTTAAGTCAGATAACGAGAATTTGAAAGAGATAATGGGCAGAGTAACAGCCTGGTAAAAATGATTGCGTCCCTCTTATGGCTTTTGTGTCCCTTCTTTTTGTAATGATTGCTTGGGGTGTGAAGATGAGTGTCAGTTGAGATATTTGCTGGATCCTTCGGTGATTTTCTTATTTTACCTGATATGATTTTGATCAATAGTAACCGTTTTGGGAACAGTTCCTTGATGATACGTTTTCCTTCTATGAACAAGGCGTAAATCGCAGACTAGATAAATTCATGCACTTTTTGGATCTTAGCTTGAGTTTTGACTACTCGGAGACCAGGGCCACGATACAACTGAGCTCCGATCTGGGCTTAGGGGTATTTTTGTGACTTTGATGGGGCTCGAGAATTCTCCCCCATCAGATGCCCCCGAGTCCTCAGCTCTGCTGGCAGAGTTAGGGACTCAAAAGTCAGTTAGGGCATCCTTGAGCCGCAAGCGCATTTATTACCTCGCAGTTCATCATTGCGCGCCATGTGATTTTCGCATCGTTTGGTATTCTGATCTTATTGGTGGATTTTGAATATGAGTCAAGTGACCCTCCGCTATCCTATTGTTGATAACCCCCACGTGTTAACATCGCGTTTGAGAGATTCAAGCTTCATTTTTCCAACTGTCTTCTCCGCGTGTTACTTTTTTCTGTTTCCTGTCGCCTCCATTGTTGCTTTGTGAAGCTAATCCCGAGTTCTCTCTGGTACGTTTCTGCCATTTTCAGTTTTATGCTACATTTTTTTCGTCGCTTCCTATGGTTTTTTCCGAGAGAGCACCGACTTCCCTGCACACAAAGGTTTATTCTAGACAGTGACTTCACGTGGTCTGTAGGTTCCTTATTGATTTGTGAGTATCATCTTTCTAGGTCTCAATCTTATAGCATTCCTATCACCATGCCTCTGCGTCAAAGGGTTATCATGTCCTTAGAGAGCGAGTCTTCTCCTAGGGAAGAGGCTTCCGAGTAAGCCCAAGACCTAGCCTCGGGTCTCTTCCTTTTCCCCAAGATAATAGTTCTGGGTTTTGGGACCCTGCAGAACTTGATTGTACCAATATCTTCTCCGTTATTGATAAAAAACGGTTGAAGAAGATACTAAAGTATCCAAATCTAGATTTATCGGTGATCGTGGCCTTGGGGAGTTCTGACTAAGCAGAGACTCCCTACAGTCCCGAGTATTCCGAGGGCAGAGCTCAGTCTTAATCTATCACGGTCTTTTGAGCTTTGTTCGTCATGTCCTAGTCGACAAAAGGCATTCTTCTTTTTTTTTTTCTCGTACGGTATTTAGGATAACCAGGTCAGTTAGTTACCCTCGTGCTTGGTCTTCAGGCACTGGCCTTCGCTAAGTCGGGGCACCTGGCCTCGTGGCTTTTTACCTTAGACATCCGATCTTCACAGATCAATCCAACGTTCCACCAGCCTTTGGTGCCTGACCTTTGTTGCTCTTGCATGGTCATCCAAGCTCGAAGATTGGCCTGGTGCTCCAGTGGGTTCTTGTATGGTCTACTGATCTCGGGGATCGATCTGGCTTTTCGCTAGCCTTGGGCGTTTAGCACTTGTGGTGTTCGTTCCTCCGATCAATCTCTCAGGTCAGCCTCATAGGTGGCTTTGGGCGCTCGGCCCTCGTGGCTTTCTTTCGCCGACCGATCTCATAGGTCGATTCGGCTTTCTCTGGCCTTGGGCGCTTGGCCCTCGTGGCACTGGCTCGGCTGACCGATTTCACCAAGTCAGCCTCGTAGGTGGCCTCGGGCACTGGGTTGGCTTTCGTTCGCCGATCAATCTCACAGGCCGATCAGGCTTTCCCTGGCCTTAGGCGCTTGGCCCTTGTGGTGCTGGCTCGGCTGATCGATTTCACCATGTCGGCCTCGTTGGTGGCCTTGGGCGCTGGGCCCTTATGGTTCTTCTTCCTGTTAATCGATCCTGACATGTCCATGGTCGCAAATTAGCCAAAATACGACCTTTCATTAAAAGATTTAAAAGTTCAACGGATATCATTATCTAGTAGGACTAAACGTGATATAGTTTCAAATGATCCTTATGCCAAGGATGAGGCAGATTCTTTCCATTGACGTCCTTCAGCCAATAAGTTCCTTTCCTCGTGAATGAGCCTATGATGTAGGGTCCTTCCCAATTTGGTCTGAGTTTCCCTTTGCAGGGATCCCTAGTCGACTGATTAACTTTCTTAAGGACCAGATCGCCAACCTTCAAATGCCGTGGTCGGACTCTCCTGTCGTGATATTGCTTGACTTTTTGCTGGTAGGCTACCATCTTTACAACTGCATGCAGCCTTTTTTCCTCAAGCAGGTCGATTTCTTCTCTTAAGGACTGGTCGTTGGCTTCATGGTCGAAGAGTTCCACCCTCGGGCTGGGTAGACCGATCTCCACGGGTATGACTGCTTTAGTACCGAAGGCCAGGGAAAATGGAGTATAGCCGGTGGGCGTTCATTCTGTCGTTCTGTGGGCCCATAGTATATTTGGCAGCTCGTCCGCCCATAGTCCCTTTACTTTCTCAAGTCTAGTTTTGTATGATTTTAAGGAGCGCTTTGTTTGCTGCTTCCACCTGTCCATTAGCTTGTGGGTGTTCTGGGGAAGAGTAGTAATGGTTGATGTTGAGTTATTCACAGAGTTCGTTGAACTGCATTCCCTTGAACTGCTTCCTGTTATCAGTCATTACAACCTTCAGGATTTTGAATCTGCAGACAATCCCTTGCCAAAGGAACTTTCTCATATTCTGCTCTGTGATGCCCGGTAGGGCCTCGGCTTCAACCCACTTTATAAAGTAGTTAATAGCTATGACGGCGAACCTTCTTTGCCCTTTTCCTGGGAGAAACGACCCCACAATGTCAATCCCCCACTGAGCGAATGGCCAGGGGGTTCGGACTGGAGATAACTCTTGCGTAGGCAACCTTGGAATATTAGAAAACCTCTGACACTTGTCACATATCTTCACCAGGTCCCAAGCATCTTTTTCCATGGTTGGCCAGTAATATCCAGCCTGGAGGGCTTTCTTGGCCAGTAGTCTCCATCCAGAATGGTTGCCACAAATCCCCTCGTGGATTTCCCGGAGGATGTACTTGGCTTCTTCTTCATTAATGCGTCTCAGCAGAGGCATGGTGTGACCTCTTCTATATAGCACTCCATTAATCATGGTGTACTTCATAGCTCGGTTTTTAACCCTCTTTTGTTTGTTTAAATCAGCTATAGACCTCCATTGGTTAGATACTTCTTTATAGGCCGAGCCCAGGCCGCTTCTACTTCGACTTGCAGCACGATGGTTGATCGGGTGCTTGGCGATTCTAGGACTTCCACAGGTACTCTAGGATTCTCATCCTTTGACGAGGCTATCCTTGCCAACTGGTCTGCCTCTTCATTTTCTCCTCTAGGTACCCGTTCTAGTGTTACGCTGGAGAATTTCCTAGTCAAGCTCCTGGCTAGCTCGCAGTATTCAGTCATGCTATCCCCACGAGCCTCGAACTCCCATCCTACCTGTTCAATAACAAGCTAAGAATCACTTCGTACCGTAACATGGTCAGGCTCCATGCTTTTGGCCATTTGCAGCCCAAGAATTAGGGCTTCATACTCTGTTTTGTTACTGGAGGCAGAGAAGTTGAACCTGAGCGCATACCCCACCTTGAGACCTTCCGGGGACACCAGGACAATGTCGGCCTCGCTAGCTTCTCGCGTGGCCGAGCCATCAACGTTCAAGACCCAGGTCTACAACGCATCATCCTCCTCGCGCTGCTGTTCCGATGCTACTGTGAACTCTGCTATGAAGTCGGCAGCTGTTTGGCCTTTTATCGATACCCGAGGCCTATACTGTATGTCAAACTGGCTCAGTTCCATTGACCATTTCACTAGTCTTCCTGACGTTTTCGATTTGTGAAGCACTATCTTCAATGGCTGATCTGTCAGAACCACTATGGTGTGGATTTGAAAGTAAAGCCTTAACCGCCGAGCTGCGTTTACTAAGGCAAAGGCCAACAGCTCCATCTTCGAGTACCTCTCTTCTGTGCCTCGCAATGCTCAGCTTGTGTAATACACCGACTTCTGCACACCTTCTTCTTCTTTGACCAAGGCCGAGCTGACAGTGGTTGATGACACTACCAAATACAAGTATAGCAGCTCTCCTGGGGTGGTCCTACTGAGTAAGAAGACTGCTCCTAGGTACTATTTGAGCTGCTAGAAGGCCCCTTCACATTCTTTAGTCCACTCAAATGTCTTCCTCAACGTTTTGAAGAAGGGCAGACATTTGTCAGAGGACATCAATATAAATCTATTCAGAGCCGCTACACGCCCTACCAACCTCTGCACCTCCTTGGTTGTCCTCAGTGACTGTATTTCCAGAATAGCTCAAACTTTCTCCGGGTTAGCTTCAATACCCCAGCTGGACACCATGAACCCAAGGAACTTCCCCGAAGCGACACCGAACATGTACTTGGTCGAGTTCAGTTTCATCCTGAACTTTCGGAGAGTGCCAAATGTTTCTTCTAGGTTGGCCACATGCTTAGATGCTTCTTTACTCTTCACTAGCATATCATCCACGTACACCTCCACATTGCGTCTTATCTGGGACTTGAACATGAGGTTAACCAATCTTTGGTTTGTGGCCCCAGCATTTTTCAAACTGAAAGGCATGATCTCGTAGCAACAGAGGCCTCGATTGATAATGAATGCAGTGTGCTCCCGATTCTGCTCTGCCATTCAGATTTGGTTATACCCTGAAAAAGAGTCCATAAAGGAAAGTACTTGGTGCCCAGCCGTTGAGTTCACTAACTAGTCGATCGCGGGGAAAGGAAAGCTGCCTTTCAGGCATACCTTGTTCAGGTCTGTAAAATCTACGCACATCCGCCATTGTCCGTTGGACTTTTTTGCCATAACGACATTGGACAGCCAAGTCGGGTACTGCACCTCTCTTACAAACTTTGCGTGGAGGAGTTTCTCCACCTCATCAACCACAACATCATTCCGATCTGGAACAAAGATCTTTCTTTTCTGTCTGACTGATCTCGACTCAGGGAGGATGTTGAGATGATAGGCCATAACCTTCATATCAATGCCTGGCATGTCCTCGTGAGTCTAAGCAAATATATCTGAGTTTTGCTTCAAAAAGGTTCTGAGCTCTTCCTTCTGCTTCTCCGGGGCCGAGGCCCCTATTTTCACAGTTCTTCCGAGGTCGGGGCTGCCAATAATTACATCTTCGAGATCGTCACTGGGCTCTCCTCTTTTTCACCTCTTCTTCATCCCGAATCTCCAGTTTGTCGATAATCATCGTTTCCTTGGCGGCCTCCCTTCTCAATGATGAAGCATAACACTCCCTAGCCGTCCTTTGATTTCCTTTCACACAATCCATACCTTCCTTTGTAGGGAACTTGAGACGAAGATGGTAAGTCGATGTTACAGCCCTAAAAAGGTTCAAGGTCGTCCTACCCAGTATCACGTTGTATGTCGAGGGGGTGTCGACCACTAGGAAGATCACCATTCTTGTGGCCTGGGCAGGTTCCATACCCAGGGTGATGGAAAGGGCTATCGACCCAAGGGGTTCCACACGATCTCCAGCAAAGCCGATCAAGGGAGAACACATCGGGCGTGGCTTTTCCTTCCCAATTTTCATTTTCTCGAAGGCCTCCAAGTACAAAATGTCGGCAGAGCTCCTACTATCCACTAGGATCCTGTGGATATGGAAATTGGCTATGATAACCGATATTACCAATGGATCGTCATGCGGATGACTTAGTTCTTGGGCTTCTTCTTCGGTGAAAGTAATACTAGGGGGCTCAAATCCAACATTTTTCAGCAGGTTTTTCATTGTCATCACCTTGACAGCCCTGAACTCTCTAACATACTTCTTTCTTGACGTTAAGGACTTGCCTCCCCCGGCCAACCCTCCAGAGATGACCTTTATTTCACCCAAGGCTCTTTGAGCAAGCTACATCCGCCCTAGACTCCTCCTCGGGCTCTGCGGTGTAGTTCTGTTGCCTCTCTGTCCTCATGGCTGACCAGCTACGAACGCATTGTATTTGCCCTTTCTGATCAAGCTTTCCACTAGCCTTTTCAGGTCGATGCATTCCTCCGTGTCATGTCCATGGTCTCAGTGGAAGAGGCAGTATTTGGACTTGTCCCTGGAGCCCAGCAAGCCTCTTATCTCTTTCGGCCACTTGAATTCCGGGTCACTTTGGATGGTATGGAGGACTTGTTCCATCCTTGAATTTAGCGGGGTTAACTCCCAATCAGTTCTCATAGGTCGGCCTCTCTTAGAATCTTTCCTGCCTCTAGCACTATAGGTTTGACCGGTCTTTGCCTCCCGTTCAGGCCTGACTTCTTATTGACGCTTCCTGTCAGACCGAGATGTTTCGGTGTCTCTTCTGGCTTTCATTGCGTCTTCGGCCTTTA
This sequence comes from Pouteria glomerata, assembly GCA_035590655.1. NCBI lineage: Eukaryota > Viridiplantae > Streptophyta > Magnoliopsida > Ericales > Sapotaceae > Pouteria > Pouteria glomerata. The sequence goes on from JAVXUM010000036.1 coordinate 4,636,846, forward strand.
TGTGTTTTTGAGCTCATGACATCAGTTCGGTTATATCCTCCGGAGGCTTCTTGGCCAAAGAAAAAGCGAATCGCTCTAACCTCAGACCGCTCATGAAGGCCGTAATAGCCATGTTGCCATCAATCTCCTTGACCTCTAGTATCTTTCGGTTGAACCTGTTCACGTACTCCCTCAGGGTCTCGTCTCGCTCTTGTTTGACAGTTAATAGATGGGCCGGAGGCTTCCTCTGTCTTTGACCCCTAATAAAATGGGATACAAAATGCTTGCTCAACTGCTTGAAACTACTAATAGACCCCGGTTTGATCTTTTTGAACCACGCCCTCGCTGGTCCTTTTAACGTGATGGAAAAGGCCTGGCACTTGATCTCTCAGGGACTGCATGAAGATGCGTGGCAGAATTGTAGGTATCTAGATAATCCAATGGATCCTTAGAGCCATTGTAGCGATCCATCGTAGGCATCTTAAACTTCGGGAAGAGCGAGCACTCCATTACCTCAGGGTTGAAGGGAGTCCCCGTTTTGTCCACAATATCTTCGACGAGGTCTGGCTGCCGGATAGCGGCAATCGCTCTGTCGACTTGTGCCTGCATGGCTTTGATCCTTTCTTCTACCGCCGTGTTCTTTGTCCTTTCCATCCCTCCCCTTTGTCGACGGAGGACAATATCGCTTTAAGCTTCAGCCGCTACACTGCCTCGGCGAGAAGGGTTTTGCGCATCGTTCTCTCCGACTATTTCTCCATCTCCGTCATTTTGGACGCCACCCCCATTGCCCCCATTATTGGTTGGCAAGTCCTGAGGCTGGGGTGGTGGCTGCACCGGGGCCATACGCTCAACACGCTCTATGAGGGCACGGTTCTGTTCCATCAGGGCCTGCATGGTAGCCGCCATGTCAGCGAACTATCTTTCCATAGCCTCTATCCTTTTATTACCCTGAACGTGGTCCCCCATTACTGAACTTGGTTGCTCCCTGAGTGTATGCACGCCAGATCGAGTTTGAACCATAAAATTGAGGAATAGAGAGCAAGAAAACTCGGTTCCCACAGACGGCGCCAACTGTTGATGCTGATTTTTTATAAGTCCCTCGATCCAGCAACCATGACCCGAGAATTTGCCGTGTTTACCCGAACCGGACGTAATACGCTCGTTCACCTGGGACACCGGTGTGGTGCCTGCCAAAGACACTCTAATACTTAAGTCAGATAATAAGAATCTGAAAGAAAGAATGGGTAGAGTAACAGCTTGGTAAAATTGATTGCGTACCTCTCATGGCTTTTGTGTCCCTTCCTTTTATAGTGATTGCTTGAGGTGTGAAGATTAGTGTCAGTTGATATATTTGCCGGATCCTCCGGCGATTTCGTTATTTTACTTGATATGATTTTGATCATATAGTAACCGTTTTGGGAACAGTTCCTTGATGATACATTTTCCTTCTATGAACGAGGTGTAAATCGCGGACTAGATAAATTCATGCGCTTTTTAGATCTTAGCTCGAGCTCTGACCCACTGAGCTTAAGCTCTGACTACTCGGAGACCAGGGCCACGATACAACTGAGCTCCGATCTGGGCTCAGGGGTATTTTTGTGATTTTGACGGGGCTCGAGAATTCTCCCCCATTAGCAATCGATGGAATTCATTTTACACGATAATATTTTTCTAAAGTTTCATTTGCAAGTGCTGTCTCATGGGCCTTGTCTCCTCACGTTTTGGAATAATTCACAGACCCTTCAGTGCTTAGTTTTTAGCTTGCCATTGAAATAATGGTACAGGATCCCCTTCACATTTTTACCACAGTGGGCATTATGGTTAGTTGGTTCATCAGGAGGTCTTGTTTGTTTCCGGAGATTTGATGGATTAATTTTCAAAACTTTCGTTTGTAACCCCCTTACACAGACTTGGAGGACGTCGCCAAATATGCATTATAATCGGCAAAGACAATTAATTATGATTGTTGATCGGACTGATCGATCATTTAAGGTTATAGCCACTGGTGATTTTTATGGTGACATGTCTTATGAAGTGTATGATTTAAAGCTTAACTCTTGGTCACTTCACCAGACAATTCCTGCTGTGAATCTTTGTTCCTCAAAGATGGTGCTTTGTGACTCAAGATTGTATTTGGAGACTCTCTCACCACTTGGCTTAATGATGTACTGTCTGGACACTGGATACTGGGAACACATTCCGGCCAAATGCCCAATGTCTTTGTTGGATGGGTATTTGGTTGCTGGCACTCAGAAACGTCTATTTCTAGTTGGAAGGATTGGCCTCTACAGTGCTCTTCAAAGTACGAGAATATGGGAATTAGATCATGGCAAGATGGCCTGGGTTGAAATAAGTAGGATGCCACCAAAGTACTTGTGAGCCCTTTTGAGGTTGTCGGCCGAGAGATTTGAGTGCTTTGGGCAGGATAACTTCATCTGCTCCGCATCTTGGAACCAAGGGAATGGTCTCCTTTATGATGTGGATAAGAAGGTTTGGTCTTGGATTGTTGGCTGCGCTCTTCAGTCCTATAACAAACAAGTTTGTTTCTATGAGCCAAGATTTGATCCTTCAATCCATTAATCTGGTTACTGGGGAGTTAGTAGCTACAATATTCATTCTGCGTTTCTTCTTTTAGTCAATTCCTGCTGATATTTCTACTGTTATCCATCTGCAAACTTCTTCAAATTGGACTGGTTTTGGCGCCCTTCCTTTATTTGGCTAATATATGGTTCTTTTGGATTTCCTGCTGGAATTGGCATTATGTGAGCAGCGAGGAGAACTAACCTTTTCAGCAAGAATTCTGACAGTGGGTATTTGGACTCCTTCATGTTATGGTTATAGTGAACACATAATTAGTGCCTTTGTTGCAATTGGACAAAAGTTTGTTTACAAAGAGGATTTACTCCATGGATCATGATATTGGGGAATATTTGCAATAAGAAATTTTGTTTAGTCATATAGACAGACTATAATTGTTTATAAAATCAGAGATGCATTTTCTGAAGTATTGAATACTTTACTTACCTACATGTATATTGCCATGATGAGTAGAATGTGTTGTATTTATCTTTTCCTAAATCCTGCCGTGGGTAGTAAGGCTAAAGCACTCTGACCTTTTTTCACTTTTTGAATGTGATTTCTATGCATCTTCTTCCTCGTGCTGATTTGTTTGCTTTCATGTAAGTTTTTTATGCTGGAATTCTTCTTTAGGCGGTATGTTGGTAATGCTCTCTAGAATTCTTTTTCCATTGGTAGGGTTAGTTCCAGTGCTATTCACCACTTAAGATGATGAGAACGATATGAGGGGGTAAACTACCACCAAAATCAGCGAACGTAAGATTGTTGTAGAGCCAATCAGATGGAATACCAGAATTAATCCCATAAGGGAAGTGATTTTGTGTTTAGGTATGTAGTTATCTCCATTGCCCATTAAAGAGTCCCGAATCCCCAGAGATGGATACGGTGAGTGATGAAGTGAAAAAGAGAGAAACTGATGTACTAATGTTATATTATGGCTCTAACATTGATTATAGATCATTAGATTAAAATCCAATTATTCAAATGTATTTTCACTATTTTAATTAAAAAAATATATATATATATATATATGAATATATTTAAATTGTTAAATTTTAATTCAACGATCGTAATTATAAGTCACTAATTTGCCAGTGTTTCATAATGCGTCTTCTTTAAAGGGATGCAACAGCTGATTCCTTTCCTCCTCTCTCTTCTTCTCCACCAAGATATGACTTATTATTACTGTTGGTATGGTATGATGTTCCTACTAAGTTGTCTCTCTACTGATGCACTGATAGTGAACGACTCATAACTTTCTTATCTTTTGTGCCTTTTGCTGGTTATCCCTGTTTTTTCATCCTTCTCACCTGTAAGGCTTTCACAAACTCTACTATTTGTTTTCTGGGAGTTACGAATTTAGATTTGTTTCAGTTAGTGGGATGAAAAGTACAATCATTGACTCGTGAATCAATTCAAAACTTGTCTTGCAATCATACATAACTCAGCAACACATGTTATTTAGGAGTATTTGATAATACTGTTATTTTTCTGTTTAGATTTATTTGTTTATATTTTATATTTTATATTTTCTGTTATCATTTTTTTTTTTTAAATAAAAACTGAAACTATGTTTAGAAATGCAATTTTGTTTACGATTATTAATTTTTTATTTTTAGAAAGAATTTAATTTTATTATTTTTCAAAAAATTAATTAAATTTAATAAAATATAATTCATATTAATTTAATTTAATTAATCAATTTGGTTTTATTATTTATTAAAATTAATTTAATAATATATATTACATATTAATTTATATAAGTAATTTAATTAATTGAATTTAATTATATTATTTATCAAAATAATTTATTTTAATATAATATTTAAATAAAATAATTTATTTTAATATAATGTTACAAAAATTGACAAAATATTTGTAATAAAAAAAAAAGGGAAAATACTTTTTTTTTATATTGTTTTGCTTAAGTTTTTAT
>JAVXUM010000036.1:4680507-4698776 GCA_035590655.1 Pouteria glomerata
CTAAGGATGTAAGATTGATTTTGTTTGGTACAAAATCTTAATTCAAACTGTAATAGTTCAATGGTTGGGAAGATCTTAAAACTGTAATCAAATTATACAAGGAGACTGAACTATTAAGTTATTTTGGTCTTGTTCGATGGTTTAATATTAAATAGTTGCTAAAATCTTTATCTCCATAATTGGACGTTAAATAATTTTATTTACTGCAACATGTTCCAACAGGGAACTAAACCAGTTAACTCTAGTTTAAAACTTGTAATAGAACCAATAAATAAATAAATAAAATAAAAATAAAAAACAATAAATAAATAAATAAACTCCAACAACCAATATTAAAATAATACTCCGACAACCTAATTTACAAATCCCTCTTTAGAAGTCACAATTTTTTATAATTTTTGGTAAGCAAAATTTTTGGAGTAGAAAATTTTTAATAATTTTAGTAATTTTTAGGTATTTGGTAAAAATTTTTAATAACATTTTGTGTATCTGATAAAAATTTTGATAATTTTTGACTTAGGTTAAAATGAACAGCCATTGTACCATTGATCAATAGAAAAAATTAATAAATCGGCAACCTGTTATATCAACAAAATATTAACTTTCTGTATTTTATTAAATACCTCCAAACAGAACCTAATTCTTTTGTGTTTAGCTTTATTTTTTAAACCTCTATATTTCAATATTATGTTTAATAATGTCAATTCATTTGGATTAATCAACTCCTTACATGAACCACTAGATTTTTAATTTTTTTTTTTAAATCGTGAATTCAAAAAAATTAAATCAAACTAAGCTAAAATATAATATTTGATTCGATTTAATTGATGGATTGTGTATCCCTAATTTAAGCTAAGGATGCACAAATAATGTGATAACTTGTAAACTAAGTTGCAGTAATTATATAATTTTTTGACTGATTAGGGTTCAGTCAGGATAACCATACGTTTGGAGGATTAAAAAAAAGTGTGAAGTAATTACAAATAGAGAGACGCACCGAAGTTAGACTATTTAGCATGAACGAGTTCCGAAGGTCGATTGGTGTAGTAAAGCAACCCAATTAATCAATTATATTAGAAATTCCAGACTTTGAAAACCCTAATCTGCTCTGGACTCGGGCAGCGAAATTCCAGTAGTCACATTAATTGAACCCATCAATCCCCGCGATCCCCATGGAAACTACTGACTCTCCTCAACCAGAATTATCCGACAATAACCTCAACAATGTCACCTCTGACGACTATTCCGCCGAAAACCACGTCTCGCCGCCGCCTTCTCAGACGCCGTCGGAACCCGTCGTCTCCGATTCCCAACTTGACGACACTTCCGAACAGGCCCCTGACGACCAGTGCCAGCCGTTCGAACCCACTCCCGCCGTCGCCGCGGACGACGCCAGTCCTGCACAGCCGAGGAAGCGACGCCGCAGGAAGAAGTTGTTCCCTGAGATGATCTCCTCCGCCGCCGCTGTCCATGGTCTCCGAATCCTCCGTGGTCAGTCTAGGAACAATAACCACAGCGAAAAATTGACGGACGACGCCATTGAGATCGACGACGCTCCGTCCAAGAACCGATGCCGGCGCCGAAGGATTTCCGATATTACCAAAGAAGTTGACATTGAGGCCCTAATCGCAATCTCCGTTGGTTTCCCGGTCGACTCCCTCACGGAAGAGGAAATCGAAGCCAACGTCGTCTCCCAAGTCGGGGGCAACGAGCAAGCCAATTACATCATTGTCCGGAACCACATTCTCGCCCGGTGGCGATCAAATGTGTCAGTCTGGATGACCAAAGATCATGCCCTGGAGTCGATTCGAGCCGAGCACCGAGGGCTAGTGCACTCGGCCTACTACTTCTTGCTCCAGCATGGCTATATCAACTTTGGTCTCGCGCCGGCCATCAAAGAAGCCAAATTGAGCTCGTCGGAGGGCGTCCCGAAAGCAAATGTCGTTATCGTCGGAGCTGGGCTAGCAGGATTGGTTGCCGCTAGGCAATTGATCTTTTTGGGGTTTAAGGTCGTGGTTTTGGAAGGTCGAGCACGTCCAGGTGGCCGGGTTCGGACAAAGAAGATGAGCGGCGGCAATGCAGTGTTGGCTGCTGCCGACCTTGGCGGGAGCGTCCTCACTGGAATCAATGGCAACCCACTTGGAGTTCTTGCTAGACAACTGGGCTTTCCACTTCACAAGGTGAGAGACATATGCCCGTTGTACTTACCCGATGGCAGAACTGTGAATTCAGAAATTGATTCACAGGTTGAAGTTTCATTCAATAAGTTGTTAGATAGGGTCTGTCAGCTTAGGCAAACAATGATGGAGGAAGTTAAATCAGCGGATGTTTCCTTGGGGACGGCACTTGAAGCTTTTCGTTGTGTGTATAAGGTTGCTGAGGATCCCCAAGAGCGAATGCTTTTGAATTGGCATCTCGCAAATTTGGAGTATGCTAACGCTACATTAATGTCAAATTTGTCAATGGCATTTTGGGATCAGGATGACCCATATGAGATGGGTGGCGATCACTGTTTCATTCCGGGAGGGAATGAGAGGTTTATTCGGGCATTGGCAGAGGACTTACCGATTTTCTATAATCGGACAGCGGAGAGTATTAGGTACGGAGTTGATGGGGTTTTGGTGTACGCTGGTGGGCAAGTTTATAGGGGAGACATGGTTCTCTGTACAGTGCCATTGGGTGTGCTCAAAAAGGGTTATATTGAATTCGTACCGGAGCTCCCACGACGAAAGAAAGATGCTATTGAGAGATTAGGATTCGGGTTGCTAAATAAGGTTGCAATGTTGTTTCCATATGATTTTTGGGGTGGGGAGATTGATACCTTCGGGCATTTGGCAGAGGATTCAAGTATGAGGGGTGAATTCTTCTTGTTTTACAGCTATTCTTCTGTATCAGGAGGCCCGCTTCTTGTAGCTTTAGTTGCTGGAGAGGCTGCAATTAAATTTGAAAAAATGTCTCCGGTGGAATCTGTGGAAAGGGTTTTGGAAATATTGAAGGGTATATTTTACCCAAAGGGGATTGCTGTTCCCAACCCACTTCAGGCAGTTTGTACTCGTTGGGGACAAGATCAGTTTGCACACGGATCTTACTCATATGTTGCAATTGGTGCTTCAGGTGATGACTATGATATTCTTTCAGAGAGCGTTGGAGATGGGAGAGTGTTCTTTGCTGGAGAGGCAACTAACAAGCAGTATCCAGCAACAATGCATGGAGCTTTTCTCAGTGGGATGCGAGAGGCTGCTAACATATTGAGAGCTGCTAAGAGGAGGTCGTTGGTTCCAGCAGAAAAACCAAATAACGATAACAGGGAATGTGATGATGTTGTTAAATTGTTTGACACCCCAGACCTTAAATTTGGCAGGTTCTCTGTTTTGTTTGATCCCAGGTCAAATGATTTTGAATCTAATGCTTTATTACAAGTTGCATTTGAAAGTGAGAAATTGGATTCTGGTTCTCTACTTCTTTATGGCTTGATTCAAAGGAAACAGATCATTGGACTGAGTGAGATGGATGGAGATGTGAGCAGGATGAAGAAGTTGAATAGTGATTTCCGGGTCAGGTTGCTTGGGAGGAACAGTCTATGTAGTGCTGCAGAATCTCTAATCACCTGCATTAAATCTGCTAGATCCAGCCTAAATTTGAAAATCTAATTGCTACAAAGAATTGAGAGAAGCTATCTTATTGCTTTTAAGCAATTATGTAGCAGTGGTTAACTCATCTGGGGAGTCCACAATTGATTGACTTGAAGAGAGATCTTGAATGATTTGGTTTACATTTAGCTGGCCAAGGGGTTTGATTCTTATCGAACCAAAAGCCTGCTTTATATGCACATTAGTAGTCAATTTTAGTGATTACATTATTGGATTAAAAAAGAGGTATAATTGGTTTCATTTTATAATGCTTACAACTCATTGTTAAATAACTCAATGTGAGCGCAAGATTTTCCAACTATCTTAATGTAATTTATTCTCTCTGCCACATTGTTGTAAATTTATCTTCATGAAGTGTATGATAAATGGCCATTCAATCATGTGCCTTCACTATACATTTGATTATTGTATTGTTTCTTGCTTCATTCATATGTGACATGTTGCCTTGATGCTAATCTACACATCACGGTTGGAACTTAAGACTAATCTTTTGATTTTTCATACATAATAAAATCTAAAAATTTGGCACCCCTCAAAGGTTTCGAGGTTGAGATTGTCTTCCTAAATCTATGAGAGATTTGAGAATTGTGGTGTATGGATACATGGGTTAACTGTGGCTAATAACAAATTTCCAAAGCAAAAATTAAGCCTTTAAACAGCAAGGAGTTGGCGTAAATTTTGCTGTGAATGATACCCTAATCATTTAATGTTGTTTTTTAGTATTTTTAATGTCATTAAAATTTGTTTTGGCTAATGCGTGTTGGTTTAGCAGAAGTTAAATTCTACCTGCAACTATCGCCACTGTGGCACAACTCTTATAGAGTTCGAGTTTGTTCGCCGAAGATACTAAACTGGATGCCGTTATTTGTACAATTCCCCCCTAAATCACCAATTTGCATGTTGTATTTTGTTCCTTTCTCTTTCCTTCCAAAATGATTCATAATTTATTTAGATTAAGGACTAGATACTTCTTGCTCTTTATTGACCAGCTAATGAACAGGACAATAATATTCCCCGCAGAGACCAATGATTTTGACTTTATTTGTCGGCGTCCAACGGAAGGCACACATTGTTTTCATAATTACTGATTTCCCATGCTTCAAAGTGGTGGGCTAAACCCAGAATTCCCTTTTTTTTTGGGGGGGGGGGGGGACCCAATTCTCTGGAAGGAGGAATCAAATTCGCGAGACACCTTAAGCCTCTGATGACTGCAGAATTAAAGATAATTACAGTAACATCCAAAGCCTATGTTAACAGAAATGTGGCTGATGCCCTATCTTCAACAGCTTCCGTGGATTAATGGTTATGTTAACTTGTCTGATATATGAACTAGGATTCCCCGCCCCATGTAATATTGCTATTTAGTTACTTGGTTGGGTGTTTTTTGGTTTGTTGCTCTGTTTCTTTCATGCTTTTGGGCTCTAGGATCTCTTGTTATGCTTAATTTTGTGGTTAGTTTAGGTGTCTTAACTTGTTTGCCTGTACTCTTTTTGGTTGTCCTTTTCGACATTCTTTGGTCAGGTATATTCTCTTATCTTATTGTACTGTGCTGCGGTAAATTTCTTTCTGTTCATCCGAAAAAAAAAAAAAAAAAAAATTTCGTGGACAGCATGCATACACGGTTGGTTAAAAATGTTGTTTATTTTTCTGTATTGTATCTTATTTTATGTAATTCTGGTAATAATATTATTACACAGAATAATACATATCCTTGGAAGGAGGTTTGGGCAATGAAAGCCCCTTCTTTGGTAGCATTTTTAGTATGGTTAGCTGTTCATGGAAATATTTTGACTATGGATAATCTGATTAGAAGGAATCACATTTTGGTGAATTGGCATCGCATGTGCAAAGTCAGTGTCGAATTTGTTAATCTCCTCTTTATTCATTGTTCAATGGCAACGGAGTTATAGTCTTTAATCCTTGCTCAATTTGAGTGGCTTGGGTCTTCGCTTGTCATCTGAAGGACCTTGGCAATTGGTTCTGCATGCTTTAATTTGGATTGTTTGGAAAGAACTTAAATGTAGATCCTTTCAAGGGAAGAATGACCCTTTGTTTAAATTGAAGAGTAGTCTTTTATCTGCTTTGTATAGGTGGCTTATGGGTGGTATAGGACCAACTTTGAATCAATTTTTAGATTTTGTGAAGGCTTAAGAGTAGGAAGTGTGTGGCCTTCCTCTTGGTCTACCTCCTTTTTGTAAGTGGATGGTACCCCTTGGTACCTATTTCTTTCTTTTAATACAAATTTACTATCTAAAAAAAATTAATATACTATCTAAAAAAAATTAATATTACTACACAGCAGAGTCCTTTGTCAAAAATAATATTACAACACAGCGTTGTAATTTAGGTATCCAAGGAATTAAGGGTGTGCTGTGTAGATAACTGTACATGAACCGAGAGTGCTGAGCTACCTGGAAACAAACCAGGCTTTGAAACCATGCCCTGTTGAATGAAAAAAAAAAAATTGCTATATTTTCAAACTGTGGTATATGTGATCGAGCATGGGGTCCCATTTCAGCAGAAAATTAGAAAAGCTAGCCCACCATGATCAGGAAAGTAGTATATCTTTATTCTTTACATCACTCACTTTGATTATGATTCACAATTGTCACCCACTGATCCATTGAATGAGCATGTGATTCTTTCCTCTCAAGTGTCCCTTTTGCTAAAGTGGATTAATGTTAAAGAGAAAGCAAACAAGAGCTCATCTTTTGATTACCAAACTGATCTGAGGACCAAAGAACAAATGCTAAAGACAACCAACTCAGTGCCACAAGAATGATTCAAAGTAATCACCCGGGACCAGGTAAGCAACACCCTGCCCTCTTTCCTTTTCCTTAATGTCTCTTCCCTAACCTTTTGTTTGTTTGTTTTATTTTGATTTCAAAAGCTATATCATATATTAGGTTCATCTCAAAATAGTAGTAAAAGGCTAGAGATGAATTCTTCTTGTGCCTATAGTGTGCTCAACTTAATTTTTTTCCTCTTATTTTCAGTCTCTCATGCATTATCAGACCTTGAAGCACTATTGAAGCTGCAGTCCTCTATGATTGGACCAGCGGGGTCAGGGCTTGAGGACTGGGAGTTCTCATCGTTTCCCTCTGCACACTGTTCGTTCTCTGGAGTGACTTGTGATCAAGGCTCTCGAGTGACCTCTATCAACATCTCATTTCTGCCTCTCTTTGGTAAAATTCCACCAGAGATTGGGAACTTGGACAAGCTCGTCAATCTTACTCTTGTAGGTTGCAGTCTCACTGGTGAGCTACCCCTGGAGATGTCAAATCTAACATTGATTAAGTTCTTCAACCTCTCTTCTAACACCTTCAATGGCAGCATACATGGAAGCATGATAGTTGGAATGACTGAGCTTGAGGTTTTCGATGTGTACAATAACAACTTCACTGGGAAGCTCCCGGTGGAGTTTGTAAAGATGAAGAGGCTTAGGACACTTCATGTTGGAGGGAACTACTTCTATGGTGTGATTCCAGAGACTTATTCAGAGATTAAGAGCCTGGAGAGTTTAGGTTTACAAGGCAATGGACTTACTGGAAAGATTCCTCCGAGTTTAGGTCAGTTGTTGAACCTTAAAGAACTCTATCTCGGGTATTTCAACACTTATAAAGGTGGGATCCCACCTGAGCTTGGATTTTTAAGTTCACTCCAAGTCCTAGATATGGCAAGTTGTAACCTATCAGGCGAGATTCCAAAGAGTTTGGGTAATTTGAGGATGTTGCAACATCTGTATCTCCAATTCAACGGGCTCGTGGGGAACATACCTTCCGAATTTTCTGGTTTGATCAGCCTGAAGTTCCTTGACCTGTCTGATAACAACCTCAGCAGTCAAGTACCTGAGAGTTTATCGGAACTGAAGAACCTGACCTTAATCAATCTCTTCCGTAACCATCTTCAGGGACCTGTTCCATCTTTTATTGGTGATCATCCCAATCTCGAGGTCTTTCAGATATGGGATAACAACTTTACATCCGAACTGCCTGAAAATCTTGGTCATAATGGGAAGCTACAGCTGCTTGATGTTGCTAACAACCAACTCACAGGAACAATTCCCCGCCATTTGTGCAAAGGGCAGAAATTAAGGACTGTAATACTGATGGGAAACTATATTTCTGGACCCATTCCCGAGGAGCTTGGAGAGTGCAAATCGCTGGTTAAGGTGAGAATCATGAAGAACAACTTCACTGGAACCCTTCCTGCCAAGTTCTTCAGCTTGCCATTATTAAGGGTGCTTGAGCTGAGTGACAACTATTTCACTGGTGAACTTCCACCTCAAATGTCTGCCAGCACGCTTGAATTTCTCACTTTGTCTAATAATTCACTCACTGGTAAAATTCCTGCTGTGATAGGAAATCTGGTTAGCTTAATGACCCTCTCTCTTGAAACCAACAATTTTTGTGGTGAAATTCCAAAGGAAATCTCCAATATGAAGAAGCTCTCGAGGCTTGATATAAGTGGCAACAACATTAGCGGCTGTATTCCGACCTCCATCATCCATTGTCCTGAACTGACTTGGATTGATTTGAGTGACAACAGTTTGGAAGGTGAAATTCCTAAAGGAATCCGGAGTATGAGGAAATTGAGCTCGCTGAATTTGTCAGGGAACAATCTCAGTGGTCAAATACCGGAAGAAATGGGGACAATGATCAGCCTAACGTTCTTAGATCTTTCTTACAATAACCTTTCAGGCAGACTTCCAACTGGTGGTCAGTTCCAGTTCTTCAATATCAGATCTTTTGTTGGAAACCCAAATCTCTGTTTGTCGCGTGATGTATCTTGCCCTCCACTGCGAGAGATTCTCACAAGGGCATCTAGTACAACAAAGATTGTTATTGTTATTATGGTAATTGTACTTGTTACTTTAGTGTTATTGCTGGTTGTTACGTGCATGGTGATCTCCAGAAAGCAAGGGTTTCAGAAATTGAGGGCTTAGAAAACTTGGGGAGCTTGTGTGTTGAAAGAACCGATCATTGTACTCCATCAACCTCAGTTGATATGTTACTAAAAATGGTTGTGTTATTTTCTTTTTTTTTTGGGGGGAGGGAGGGGAGAATGTGTACAGATGCGTGGATTTTCTCTTTAGCATAATTTTTATGTGTCAAGTAGCTGCCTGTTGTGCTTGAGGATTGAGAAGTTGAACCAATATTTTAGATAAATCTTGAATTTTTGCTTCAGTTCTTGGTTTTTTTTTTTTCTATTGTAGGGATGAAATAAAATTGAGAAAATGATACTCAGAAAAAATATTTGCAGAAGTATTGCTAATAAAAATACATTTTGATAATGCGTCTTTATTTTACCTAAAAATAAAATTTTATAATGCATTTTCTGTATAGTTAGTGTTTGTCGGAAATTTGGTAATGTGTTTCGTATTGTTATGAAAATGCGTTTTGAAAATATGTTATTTTCTTCGAGAGATATCTGGATGCAAATCATTTAGCAGCATTGTATCCGAATGATGGGCATATACGAATAGTTAAAAATGTATCCAAGTGCAAAAGTCGGCCATCCGAATGCACCATTGAACAACGTCTCTTCGACTTCAGCACCATTGCATATTTGGATACCTCAAAGCATATCTGAATGCTAAAAAACTATAATATTCCTTCACATTTCTACTCTCCTGTAAAATGTACATTGCATATATTCATACAAAAATACATATGTATTATATTTGGGGCCCGGGCCATAAGTCGGTTGGCGAAAGGGTAAGGGTGAAGTAGTACTTATCCAACTGCGGCGAGAGTTCGATTCTTAATAGAAATTGAGCTTTTGCATTGCACTTGATAGTAAAAGGCAAGTCTTCGGACCATGCGCCGCCGACGCACATCTCGCAATTTACCTCCTCCATAATAACTCAAGACAAGACACAGTGGGGTTCTACTTTTTATTTTTATTTTTTTTTATATTTGGGGCATTAGTCTCCAGCGTTTGCGTGCTGGTCTTCGGCAAGTCCGAACGCTCGACTGGAGGATTCTTTTTGAAAGGTTGAGCGAAATGTGAGGAAGGGCTGAGGACTCGTTTGGTAAATAGGCAAGGGAGAAAAACGCAATATGCGTACATCTTTTTGGAATTTCTGAAATTTTCTGTAAAAAGATCAAAGGTTGAAAACACATTTTGATAATACATTTTCAATAACAATATTTTTATACATATCTCTCTCCAACAACATTTACTTGAGGCCCGTTTAATAAAATTATTAGTTTTCAATTAATTAAATTAATTAACTGAAACTAATTTAATTTAATTAATTAATTTTTTTATTAATAGTAATTTAATTTAATGAAAATAAAATATATTAAATATAATTTAATTATATTATTTATTATAAATAATTTAATAAAATATTTTATCAATTAATTTAATTAATTAAATTTAATTATAAGTAATTTAATTTGGTTAATAATTAATTATTAATTAATTTGTATTTCGTATATTATTTAATATATATAATATATAATTTAATATTAAATTAATTAATTATTATATTATATTTAATATTTTTTATTATGTTTAATATATTAATGTAATATATATGAAATAATACATATATTTAATTGGAGAGACAACAATTGTTAACAGTGATCGGAGGTGAGTGGGGTTCATAGTAATAGTAGTATGTGGTGGTCAAATGTTGGTGGCCATCACTAAATGATAGTGGCTGACTGTGAATGATAATTGTAACTAGTAATAATTATGGAAGAAAATAAAAAGTAAAAACAAAAATTTAAAAAAATATATTTTTCATATTTTCATAATTTTAAAAAATTTTGAAAACAGTTTTGATTTTTTTTAAAAACTAAAAATTAAAAATAAATTTGATAAATGAGTTTTCATGTTTAATTTTTAGAAAAGTAAAAATAAAAAAATTGAAAATAAAATAATTATCAAACCCTTAATTTTTTTTTATCTAACAACAGAAAAAAAAAAAAATCTTATGATCTAGGACTGGAGTGATGACTCGATCTTGTTTGAAAGCGTTAAAAATCAAGTGAATTAGATATTTAAGCTCTGATTGGCTTGATTCTTTAAAAATTTATAAAAATTACTTCCTTTTTATTTTATAACGTAAATTATAAATTTATAATTTAATTTTATCTTACTTTCCATCACTTCAAACACACACTTAAACACGGCCGACTTGAGCTCAGTTGATAGGGCGGGTATTACCCGATAGCTATCGTTGGGTCGCTGATTCGAATCCGGCAGATCGGATGTACTAGGTCGGATTTTTTTTTCCTTTTTGATTTCTAACTATGATGAAATCAAGCACTGTTTTGTTGGGTAACTATCAAACAAGTAAAATCAACATTTTTTGAAAAGAAAATCTTTCTTTTTAAAGAACTTTAAATTTTGTTTTTTTATAATTTTAAACTCATCATATTAAATTATTTAAATCGATGATGAAATTCAATACAAACAAAAAAAACTTATATTTGAACAATTCCTTTTACATAATTAAAATCAAAATTTTAGGTTCATATTCATAAATACATAAAAATTCATTATATTAAATTATTTAAATCAATTACAAACTTATTCACAAAAATTTTCACAAATTAAAAATTAATTTATTTACAAATATTTAAATTCAATTTACGAGTAATAAACAACCTGTCCATGAATATCTAAATAAAAATTTTAGAAGTTATAAACGAATTTGTTTAAAAACATTTTAGATGGTGTTTGGTTTGTCAAAAAATAAAAAAATAAAAGTTACTGTAAAAATAATATGCAGTAAAATTTAATTGGAAAAAATTAAAAGAAATTAATAAAAATTAAGAATTTTTTGTTATTTTTTGAAATCTAAACAACGCTTTAATAAGCTTATTTGCTAACAATAAACAAATTTGTTTTTGACATTATCAAATGGAGTTTACTATTATTTGAATATTACTCATTTAAAGTAACTTTGAAATCAAATCAACAATGAAGATTTAGGGTATGTTTGATTCGTTAGATTTTATTAAAAATTTTTAAAAGTTATTTATATAAATTCTAAACTCATAACTTATCTTATTTTTTATCACTCTAAACACATTATTAATTTATTTGTATTTAATGACTAAAAATAAAATATATTTAGTATTATATATTGTTTTATTTATTAATATACTTACAAGGATATTATTTAAAGGACGAAGAATAAATAGGAACAACGCGGTTAGAAACATGATTGTTGAATATTTTAAAATTTTTGTTTAAAAAAGGTGATATAAAGATTCGTTAATGAAAGTAACATTTGCAGGACATAATCTTTAAGAAGTAGACATTTGAGATATGTAATGAAAATAATTTTTACGAAAACACGAAATTTACCTGATTGACGTGGCATATTTTGGCTGTTGACTACATTTTCAGAGAGCCAGATCCGGTAGGTCAGCGAAAATGTTTTTATCGACAATGCTTGCTTGCCGAACAAAGGTTATGCTGTCCGTATTAAAAACACAAAATCAATCAAAACGACATCGTCTTGTACTCGATTATGCACTATTGCATAGAATAAATTTTAGCAAAAATTACTAAAAGTTAGTACTGTTATAGTAATTATGTATTTGGTAAATTACTAATTTTTACAACTTTTCTACTCTACCACAATAATTTGATATGATAGCGGCCTCTTTTTTTTTTTACACTTTTTTATTCTGTTACAATAAAAAAAACTTTACCAAACACATACTCTGCTACAGTAAAAAAAAACTTTACCAAATACACAAAAATTATCACTTTTCTACTTTGTTACAGTAACAATTTCACTAAACACTTTAAATTTGCTCAAAATTGCTAAAAATTATATTTATTTACCAAACACACCAAAAATTACCATTAATAATTTTTAACAAAAAAATCAAAATTTACTAAAAGTTTTGGCTGCTAAACACCCTATAGAAGGTATGTTTAGTTCACTGATAAATATTAAAAGATAAAAAATTTATTTATTTTTATTTTATTATACAAATTATGAACATATAACTTTTTTATTTTATTTCATATTATCTTTCTTTTTATCACTTCAAATATATTACAAAAAATGTGATACACAAAGACACCATTTGGTGTGTTAAAAAATAAAAAAAAATTTAAAAATTATTTATTTTTATCTTATTATGTAAATTATAAATTTATGATTTACCTTATTTTAATTTTTTTTTATCCTTCTAAACATATTTAAAATTAAAAAAAAATTATTTGTTTATTAAGTTTATTGCGCAGAATATGCTAATAAATGACCCCAATGGCGTCATCCACCCAAAAATCAAAGAGAGTGTTAATTCTCGTTTCTCACTCCTCAGACATCGGACACCTGTAACGCTCGCCAACTTCGCCTGTTTCTCTTTTCCTCCTCCAATCCCAGGTCTCTCTCTCTCTCTCTCGTCGACTCCTCCTCCTATTCCCCCCTCCCCCCCGGTTTACACTTGCAGTTCTCTCTCTCGGCTGTCGCTCGATCACCGGTAAATGGTGCTTGTACGGGCCGCTGAGCCACCACCCTCTGGGCTCAAGATGGAGTCCCTCGCATTCATTGACATGAGTACACTCTCCCAGTCGGAGCTACATGCCCTATCCCTCTGTTCTGATGCCGCATTTGATCTCCACCGCACAGACGACGTCGTAGTCCCCCAAATTGATCGTACCCTTTTCAACGAAAGCGCCGGGAGCCGCAGACAAACCTACTCCCGCCTCCGGCCCGCCGCCGGCCACCGCACCCGCCTCCCCGGCCTCCTCCCCAACCCTAGGCCCCCTCCAGCCCCTGCCCACGACGATCACGAACGAGCTGAGAACAAGTGCATCGTCAATTTCCTGAAGCAGCTAGTTGCTAGTGACGAAATTGATACTTCAAAAAGTCTCCAATTACTGCTTTCACCTCCGCCGCCGCCGCAACCAGTTGTTTCCGCTGACTCCGTGGCGGTTCCGGAACAGATAAATGTAGATACGCAGAATATGCAAATTGTACTTTATTCGGGTGAGAGAAAGAGGAAGAGGGGGCGAAAACCCAAGACAAAGATGCCGGAGAGCGGCTGTGACACCCGATTGGAGATCGTGGACAAGAATGGAAGAGTAGTTGATATTAAGGCACTAGAAAATGGGGATGATCTCTTTAGCGAGGAATTGCGGAGGAGGACTGTTGGGTTGGAGACTGAAGAGGATTTTTTAGGGTTTTTGAGGGGATTAGAGGGGCAGTGGGGTAGTAGGAGAAAGAAGAGGAAGATTGTCGATGCCGGCGAGTTTTCTGACTCTTTGCCAATTGGTTGGAAGCTTTTGCTTGGCCTTAAAAGAAGAGAAGGTCGCGTGTCTGTTTACTGCCGGAGATACATAAGGTGGTTTCTTGTGAAAATTTACATTGGCTCCTCTCTCTCTCTCTCTCACTCACACACACACACACACATGTATTCTTTATATATGTCATTTGGTGTTTCTGGAATTATGTTATTGTCATATCAGCTTATTGAAATTTACACTCGCGTGTAAGTATCTTGTCATTTCATTCTCAAACTGATAATTTGATTTTGGATGCTGTGTTTCTTACAAACTCAGAGTATTAGAATTATTGTGTTGATTTATTTTTACGAGATTGCTCGAATTTTATGTGAAATCCTAGTTGTTGAGTTGCAATTTCGAGGGCTTTATCTGAGGATTGAAGATGTTTGTCACTTCTTTTATCCTATATGCTACGAGGTCATGAGATGTTTGGCAGTTGTGGAGATTAAATACAACCATTTAAGGCTTAGTTCATGAGTCATGATTAAAATTGGCCATTTGTTAAAGACAAGTATTTGCTGTGCACCTAACTGTAGAGCAGGGAATATGTCTTGTTTATTATACAACTCCAGATTCCTTATTGTTTACTTCTTACTCTTAAAGTTCTTTCTAACGGGTTTTAGTTACTTTTGTTGAAAGTAGTTATTTCCATGTTAATGTGTTAGGAGAACAACGGGAGTTCATTGAACTAGTACACAACAATTTACTCCAGCCGAAAGCATCCTATAGCGGAAGGTTCACATCAATTGCTTAGAGAACGCAATTGCAGAGGAGCTACCTGAACTTTGTTTTATTTGTTTCTAAAATCTATTTCTTTTTTTTTTTTTTTTTTGGGCAATGGGAATAATTTCTTCACATATTAGACTTTCTTTGATTCTTATTGCTTGCTTACTTGAAAATTGTTTTGCATATATCAGCAGTTATGTATTGTTGTACTCTCAAACACCCTCCCTTCTTTTCTCCTCTTCCCTTTGCTTGCTGGCTTGAAATGCTTTTCCCTCACTTGGCAATTTTCAGCCCGAGCGGTCAACAGTTTTTATCCTGCAAAGAGGCTTCTTCATATTTGGACTCCTATTTTGGCTTAAATGATGCAAGCCAGCCATTGGAGCTTACAGGAGGAAACAATCTCCAGGTCTATGGAGTGGCTTCTGAAAATGTGAGTGAGTCACCTGTGTAGCAGTTTGGTCCAGTTAGGATTTTGTGGGTCTAAATTCTTGGTATGTGAAACAGCATGCAGGTTTAGTTGATAAGAATGATGATGTAAACCGAGACACCGCTCCCAATTCAACTTTACCCAGTTCATCCATACCTAAGGTACAGGAGATTGAACTTAGCTTGATGGAGATTGACAATCTGCCTGAGGTTCAAGTACGCGATCTTTTTGAGTGTCACAAATGCAACATGACTTTTGAAGAAAAGAATACATATTTGAACCATTTGATGTCATTTCACCAGAGAACTACCCGGAGGTATAAACTTGGTCCTTCCATTGGGGAAGGTGTGATAATTAAAGATGGAAAATACGAATGCCAGATTTGCCACAAGGTATTTCATGAAAGGAGGAGTTACAATGGTCATGTGGGGATCCATGTAAGAAACTATGCCAGAAGTTCTGAACAGTTGACAGGTCAGGCTACTGTTCAAAAGATCACCGAATCTCCGTCTCAGGATGGGTTGCCACCAAGGATATCTAAAATGGACGCTTTAATTGAAATTGCCCAAAGTTCTATATTAGAGACTTCTACTGCTGAACCTAATGATAAAGCCAATGACAGTTCCTCTCTTGATACACTGAAAGTGGTGACTATTTCAGAGACTCATGCTACCAATTCTGACCATGAATTGAGCTTGGGTTCTGATCCTAATGATGAGAAAATGGAAGATTGTGTGACTAAGAATGCTCAAGATCAGGTCTTTAATCAGCATGGTGACATTTGCGAAGTGACTGAGACGAAAAGGGGGTACAGTGATCATATTTCTCATGTTGAGAGTAATCTGAATGTAGTTTGCAGCAACACTTTGGAGCATCCAAAAATTAACAAGGTGCAAAAACATGGAAATGGTAAGCAAGAAATTGGTCTTGGAAACTGCCAGCTTACATCAAGTCCTAATGTGGTGAAAGCAACTTCAGGGCAACCAATCGAAACAAATATCATTCAGAATGGGGTTCCTGAGTATTCAATGCCCCTGGTACAATCGTTACACTCCTTTCCCTCATTTACTGCCATCTCAAATAAGGTACCAATTCTGTGGCGTGTAGATTATTATCTGGTTGTACTAGAATTGGAGTGTCTAGCATATTTAGAATACAATGGAACAATAATGATTTCTATAGATGACAACCTCAGCGCGCTGGCTTATCAATAAACTCTGAAGGATCAAATGTTTTGTTCATCTTGAGCTGTATGTCGTGAGGACTTCCAAAATGAAAAGCCATAAACATACTTAAATAGTATAAAGAAGTCTATCTCTCTCTCTCTCTCTTGGTTTTTATTTGTGCCTTTTGTAAGCAAACTTATACTACTCCGGGCAATGTCCTAATTATCATAAACTGATGCATTTTATAAATATGTTAGGTGCAAGACATGTCTCCTTTCCCAATGATTGAGATGCTTAACTGTTCTGTTTAACATCTGCGGATTTAATTATTCTTTTGCTATGTGATTTTACAGGGAGAGGATGAATTTTGTACAGTTGATCAGAAGCCTGACAGTGTGACGGGCTTTGATGACTTGAGGTTGGATGACATAGAATCCCTGAAATTCAGTGATGTGAATGGGCAAGAATCACAATCCCTGCAAGAGGTATCCATGAATCTGGACAACGACGAAGAAATGGAAGTGGGGTTCAATTCTTCAGTTAGATTTGCAACAGAGACAGTTCTGCTGAACATTTCTAGCAGACGTCAGTTTACAACTGTGTGCGTATGGTGCACAAGAAAGTTCAACCATGAGGCTGTTGACTCTGAAACTCAATCAGACTCTGTTGGTTTTATGTGTCCGGCCTGCAAAGCCAAAATCTCTGGGCAACTTAACGTACTGGATGGTGCTTTGTCCATGAATTCTCATCTTTAATCAATGCCGTGCTTCCTTCATTGGTCAAGTCTTTTCAGATGGGGGGTAAATTTCAAACCTTTTGAGTAATGAGTTCTTTGCCTGTAAGGTTTTGGAGCTTTAATTGATTGTTTATCCATGGATGATAATTTGGTAGCGTATACATCCAGCCTGTCAAATATAATCGAAAGATAAGATAATAGATAATTTTAACTTTTTGATTCTGGACTGAGTTCTAACTCAAAGCAAATGACTGGTTTAACAACTAAATAAGTCTAATTTGGATGAGTTAAAGCTAGTCCATGGAATTTTTTCAAGCTCCCATATAGCATAGCGGGGTTTGCAATACAGTAATTATTTGAATACTGTCTCCAGCCAGGAAGTTTTGAGTATTTTGAAATGTTCATGCAATAGATGGAATCAATCAAAGAAAGACTCGTAGGATATTCTAGCTTGACTTGGATATTTGTCATTTATTTCTGCAGTCAGACATGCCCATTGGCTATTGGTCTGGATGCAGATGTTCTTGATAACTATCCTTCATCCCTAAGGCCTGAACCATCTTCCTTCGTGCCAACAAAATATTATAGCATTACAAATGAGCAACCTTTGGTTCTCGTAAGAGATTCAAGGACCATAAATGTTGTAATATTGTGAGCTTACATGGCATAAAAAAAATTCTACAAGTGGTGGTGGATAGTGGGTAAATGGTAGCAGCAGATGGTGGGTGGAAGGTGTGGCTAGGCCATGGCTGAAAGACCTAGGTTCTTCCTTCTCTATTCCCTCTTCCGGCGACACAACTATATAACTTGGATAATGCCATTTAGCCATGAGAGGGTCATTCAAGCAATGCAATGAGGTTGCCTCGGGAAAACAATTCCCGTGGGATGGCTTATCTTTCAGACTTGGAGCAAGATCCAGAAATTGCTCTTACTGTTAAACAATCTGCGGGATCATCGGGGATTTAGCGGATTGGAGGCTAGAATCAGGAGATCGTTGGGATTTACCCAACCAATCTAGAGAGAGAATTAATTGGGTAATCCTTATCACTTCATAAGCGCGCCAAATCAGGGCTGAGTATCCTCCTAACAGATTCAAAGCCCTGACTCCCACTTAAAAGGGTTCCCTCCTCACCTTTATAAACCTTTTCCTCTAGAAGGTTTGGCATCAATCCTCAAGTTCTCGATATACTATTACTCTTACCCTTTATTCTTTCTCTCTTGTTTCAGATTGCTCTGGTTCTTATTTTTTTGCTGGACTCCGGTGATTCTATCATTTCTCAGTATGTTAATATAATTCG
>JAVXUM010000036.1:4711256-4725533 GCA_035590655.1 Pouteria glomerata
TTTGTCTATGTTTCTTGTTTTCAAAAAAATAAAAATTTAAATAGAAAAATGTAAAAAAAAAAAAAAAGTGTTTTCACCTTTTTTTTCTGTTACCAACATTTTACCAATTTAACACTTTGTCCATTTTATTGCGTCATATTAAAATAAATTATTTTATGTAAATATTTGATTAAACTAAAATTATTTCTAATAAATAATATAATTAAATTAAATTGATATGAAATATATTTTATTAATTATTTTGAATAAATAATAAAATTAATTAATTAATATGAAATAAATCAATTTTTAGAACTTGAGAATTATGAGAAGCAGAAACATCTGGGACCATGGACCAAAAGATTGTATTTCTGTTTTAGTTTTGTCACGTGCTAAAATTTTGAAACTTCTAAATCTTTCTTTTTCATCTCTTTCTCATCTGCCAGACGGATCATAATGCAACTTGATATCAGTAAAATATAAAAAACATAACTGTAATGTTAAATTTCCTAAGAAAATTTTTTAGAGTGAGAAAGTATAGAGAGATTTTTTTATATACATATAATAGAGCAACATAGTTAAAATAATTGATTTTATTTTACATAATTTTTTTATCTTTTAAATAATTTTTTTAAATTTTATTTTTTATTTTTAAATATTTTATTTTTAAAAATAATGGGTCTGATGAATCATTCAGATCCAGATCCATTAGTTCTTGAATCCATTGGGTCATAAATTTAATTGGACGGATCTACTTTACTATTATTGAATCTGGTCTAGATCAAATCTGAATAAAATCTGCCTCATCGACAGGCTTACCCTCACGCGTAATCAAAGAGTCCATGCATTCGAACTAATTTGCATAGAGGATACAATGGCAATGGCTTTCTTTTAAAAAGCTTGTGTAAACGCTTTGTAGTTTCTCTACAAGAAAATACTATTATTTTAGAAGAATTTCCAGATGTCCCTCGGCCAATATATGTAACAATGACATAAATATAATAAAAAGTAATTTAGTGAATTTATATTTTAAAAGTTATAAGCTCATAAATAACAAAATATCAACACTAGAAATTAACATATTTTTTAAGTGGAAAATTTTCACATTGCCTCTTTAAGCTTTACTTAATATTCTATTTCACTATATATATATATATATATACTATAGCAATTAAAGGTCTTAGTTTTTAATTAATTGTAATGTCTCCCTAAATAACCTTTTGACCCTTAAAAGTTGGACAATTAATAGTGAGAGTAGGAGTGTTTATTCGATTTTTGATTCGGTTATTCGATTATATTTGAATTGTTTAAATATTTTTAATTTTTGAAACAATTAACTTAAATGTCCAAATTAGATACAGAGACCCAAACTAAAATAACTGAGATATTTTGGTTT
This sequence comes from Pouteria glomerata, assembly GCA_035590655.1. NCBI lineage: Eukaryota > Viridiplantae > Streptophyta > Magnoliopsida > Ericales > Sapotaceae > Pouteria > Pouteria glomerata. The sequence continues at coordinate 4,712,632 of JAVXUM010000036.1, forward strand.
GATTTCGCTTTGGTTATTCAGTTCTTTCACATTTTTCTTGTAAAAAAAAAAATTAAACAAATAAAAAAAACAATTGATGTAATTTGTGATGACCGACTTTTAAATACAACGGTAAAACTAATAAAAATTGCACACATCAATAGAACCCTTCTAATCAATAAAAATAGTAAGAAAATTTGATTTTGATGCACACATCAATACATACTCTACTGCTCTGAACTTGTACAAAAAAAAAAAAATTAAATTTTTAATTTTCGTTTCCAGTCATGGACCACATTAAAATTACACTAACCCATTATATTAACCAAATCGAGCTCCACTAGCTTAATTGAAAATAATTGAAACTGAACCATTATTTTTTTGATAACTCAGGGTGTCTGAACCAAATTGCGCGCAACTCGACTATTCTCTAGGGGCCCTAAAGTTAACGGTCGGATAAACCCTAAATGGCCCTGAAGAAACTGAACCATTGTTTAAATTAACTAAACTGAGTATCCAAAAATTAAAAATTTTGATTCAATTTTTGGTTTCAATTCAACTCTACACAACCCTAGTTGGGAGCGTAACTTTCAAGGATGAAATGGTTATTGCGGGGGCATTGCAATTAATTAAAAACTCAATCTCTTAATTGTTAAAAAAATTAAAAAAAAAAAATAATCAAGTCCTAGGGGCATCTCCACCAGTTTTCCTAAACAAATTCACTATAATATATTAAAAAAATATTGCTTCCTTATTTTACAACTTCCCTATTTAATTTAATTTTTAGTGCTTTTCCTAAACCATTCCCTACTGCATTACACTATTAATTCATAAATCTTTATTTATTACTTTTATTTTCAAAAAAGTTTTTTTTTTAATGAATTTATTCATATAAAAAAATGAATTATTACTAAAATAACAGTTTAGGGAAGCTAAAATCATCTTTGAATTTAAGGATTCATTTTGATTAATCCCAACCAAAGGAAGCAAATAAGGAATGTGTTAAAGGAAAAAAAAAATAATCATTCTTTTCTCTATTATTGGAGATTTTCTAGAGTAAAGCTGTTGGAGATACCCTAAAGCTTGGGATGAATTCGAACCTAGCATTAGCTTATTCGAGCTACTAAGCCTAAGGCTCCAGCTCGGTTTGATAAAAAAAAATATTTTAAAATTGGGATCGACCCGCAAATAATTAGATTAAATTAAAATTATTTTTAATTTAAAATATAATAAATAAAATATTACAAAAGTATTAATAAAAATATAAAAATTTTTAAAATATATAAATATAATTTTATCAAGTCAGTTTATAAACTTTCAAATTAAATTTTTCAAAATTCGAACTCAAACTCAACTTTAAACGAGTTACAAATCAAACTTAAGTTAATTTTTTTTTTTTCCTTTTTAACCGAGTTAGTCACTCTACAAAAGTTCGGCTCATGCGTAACCATGCCTAAGTTAAGGGTCGTTTAGCAACCTTTAGCTAAAACTTTTTGTCTTATATGATTTTTTTTATTTTACCAAAATTTAATTACCCTCTTTATTTATTTATTTATTTGATTTGCTAGACTTTACAATGCTTTTTCACATTTATGAAAAAATTATAAAAAATTATTTTCAAATAGAAAAATTCACAAGCTTTTTCAAAAGAAGTCAATTTTTTCACTATTTTACAATTGTTTTGTCATTATAATAAAAATAACACATATTTAATTTAAACATATAACTGATTATAATGATTAAACAATTATACATATCGAATTTAAATATATAACCCGTTATACTGATTAACTAGTAGTGTGCTTCTTTATTTTAATTTGTTTGAATACTGCATGTTTTTGAGTACATTATGTGAATACTGCATAATCAAATGTAGTTTTAAAAAATAAAACCAGCAAAGTGAACCAATAACCAAACAGCCTAATAAGCTTTTGAAATTTCTCAATTGATAATTACGGTCAAATTGTTGCAGCGTCTTGGATATCGAAGTTGTCAAGAATACTTACCCCCAAAAAAAAAAAAGTTGTCAAGAAATAAAAAAAAAATGAAATGAAATAAAAAATTATATATACAAATCAATTTTTTTAATATAAATAAATCTAAAAATAGTTTTTTTTTTAACAAATACCTTTATATTTTTTCTCATTCGTCTAATTTTTTTTTTTCCCTTTTTCCATCCGCACAATTGAATATCATATCCAGAAAATGGGACACAACACATGGGAATACTTATCTTTGACCCAAAGTGGGGGAAAAAATAGCTACTTGCTGGAATTAAAATAGAATAACTTTCACACTTACAATTGAAATCTTATTCTTTACCAAAATGAATTTATACTTTAAGCCTTTTTAAGCATTCTAGAAAGGGGGGAATAAATAAATACAAACATGGCTCAACCCACCTTTCAGTATAATGGTGGGGCAAAACGAATTTTTCCAGCAGTCTTACTAACAGTGCTTGCTCTCTCTCTCTCTCTCTCTCTCTCTCTCTATATATATATATATATCTACACAATAAAATGACTCGGTCAATAAAACATCTATATGTGTATCCAAATAAGAGAGACCCACATGCGTATCCAAATAAGAGAGACCCACGTGATTTTAGACATGAGACAGAACTAGTTTATATATATGTAAACACACACACATATATAGCAATGTGTTGGATAATACAAACACAAATAAAAAAAGTGAATTGGAACATTTTTCAATTGATGAAACCTGTACGCTTCAATAATTACGCTGCTCTCCCTAATAGGGCCAATTGGACATTTACTGCATTAAAAATCGATCATTTCATTCAAAATATAAAACTAAAAAATCTAAAATTGGGCTCATCGCCTGCTCCAAGGTCATGTTTGTTTTATTTGAAATGCGATTGAATAGGAGATATCATCCTACCATTAATGTTTATGCTACATTTAATTTCACATTTTTTTGCTTAATCTCACATCATCATAAAATGTTATCTATAATGTCACCTATATTTCACAAGAGAAATTATTTCGATAAAAAAATTATAACTAAGTATAGAATGAAAATTAGAGGTAGAATGTTATCTCCTGTCCAACTCCATATACCATGAAACAGCCATCTACATGGAATTAACTAAGACTAATAATGCATTCCTGCAAGTATATATATAAACAACTAAATAAATCTCATCATTTACCTTCTTCTGCTCCCTCTACCATAGTGTTTGAATCCCCAAAAAAACACCCAAAAAAAAAAAACTTTAATTTTTATTAAATTTTTTTAAATTTCTCCAATCAAATTTCATCACTTTTACGCCATTTTTTTTTTTTTTTTTTTGGGTAAACCAAGCACAGTGACTAAAACAAACAAATCAAAAAAGTAAACCAGATTACACAATCAACAAAGATTGAATCCGGTTCTCCACCAACCGGGAGGGAAAATAAACGAATCCCAACTGCTTCACTTTGCCCAAATTCCCATGAACATCTACATGCAACTTTTGAGGTCCTATAAAATTGGGCACTCTCTCAGTAATTGTAACGCCTCTCCAAGAGCACAAATATGGCACATGTGCGATGCAACTGTGGGCTGCTTCTAACGGCGCCAACTGGTGTCCCAATGGTACGCTGTTCAGGGTGTTACGCCCTTAACTACCTCAACAACAGTGGCTACCCCGTTGCTGCTGTCCCAGCAGCCCCTGGGCAACACAATGGCTATGGCAACAACTATTATCCCAACTATAAACCCACAGGGTATGCTTACAGTAGTTATGGCAACAATCCTTCACCTAATTATAATCCCACAGGGTATGCTTATGGTGGTTACCAACAACCGCTGCAGCCCGTTCTACAGCCTTCGCCTCTTTCGGTGTCTGGAAGGAAACGGGCAGTGCTAATCGGAATAAACTACTATGGCCATAACAAGAGTCTCAAGGGTAGCATTAATGATGCAAGGTCCATGAGAAATTTTCTGGTCAGTTGGTTGGGCTTCCCAAACGAATCTGTCTTACTCCTCACAGGTCTCTCTCTCTCTCTCTCTCACACACACACACACACACACCCGCTCGTGCGCAGGGCATATGGTAGTAAGCAACAGGAAGAGTCTAAATTCAATAAGTTCTGTTCAGAAAAATCCTGCTTTGAGTCCAATAATATACTAAACATACAGTACTTTGGAACACAACAGAAGAATTGCATTTCATGATCTCATGAGAGCATTTTGTATATTGAATGATCATGCAAAGTTGAAATGCGCAATTCTTCTTTTTTTTTTTTTTTTGTTTAAAACTTGGCACAAAAGTGAGATTTAAATCCTTTCAATGCAGAAGAAGAGAGAGACCTGTACCGGCTACCAACTAAACATAACATCCGAATGGCCTTGCACTGGCTTGTCCAGGGCTGCCAGTCAGGGGACTCGCTGGTGTTCCATTTTTCAGGCCATGGCTCACAGTTGCCGGACCGTGATGGTGATGAGGATGATGGTCTTGATGAATCACTATGCCCCGTTGATTATGAGACTGAGGGAAAGATATTGGATGATGAGATCAATGCCACCATAGTAAGGCCGCTAACCCGTGGAGCCATACTCCACGCCATAATTGATACTTGCGCCAGCGGAACTTTTCTAGACCTGCCATACATGTGCAGGATGAACCAGTCAGTGATTTGTGTTTTTATTCGAATAATTAACCACAAACATAGTAACTTCTTTCACACGTTATATTCTTAACAAAAAAAATCTTAACAATTGCTCTTCTCGAGCAGACAAGGATACTGTGCATGGCAACCTCACACTTCAGCTGTTTATAAAGGTACAAGTGGTGGGACAGCACTCTGCTTTAGTGCTTGTGATGATCATGAGACCTGTATTGATACAACGGTTAGTACTCGCTTTCACTCTTAATAGCAACTTGCTGATATTGGCATATCTATCTAGAGAAAGTAATGAATGGAGATTAGTCATCCCCAGTGTGTGTCCACTGCAAACACCTGCTTACGTTGACTTTGGTGAACCAGCATCCATCCAAACGAAGGTTACCATGTTCGTCCAGAAAATATCTTAGGACATAAAATGCTCTAACATGTGCTGATCATGATTGTCAAAGAAAGAACAAGCACAGGATTTAGTAGTGGTTGCGTCATATATTGAACCTCAAAGATGCAATAACCGGAGGAACAGAGTTTGCCTATTAATGCAAGGTGGATCATAAAATTAGTAAGCTAAAGCACCATGCAAATAGGTACATTTTAAAAGAAAAGAGGAAAAATAAATCTGAGGGTAAACTGTGAAATGAGTGAATTTGAATACTTATTTTACCACCCCCTAGAAATTATTCTAATCACCTTGAGAACCTCCCAATGCCAATTTAAGTAGGCATCATGGCACAATTACTAGAAAACATGACCATGTAGTAATACCATTTGTAGCCAAGAAAGATGGACTGTGAAAGAACTTAATTTGAAGCTATGCAGATAATTATATAATTTAACGGGCAACACTATTCATTGGGGGGGGGGGGATGACAATTTCACACATTTTGTGATGTTGACAAAGACGGATGATAACAAGCATGATTTCAAAGTAAAAATACAACAAGATCAAGTCCCTTAATTTTCTTAGAAAATTCAGGATACCTTTTAGATTAAGGTCTTCACCATGTTAATATTGGTGATCTTTCTTTCAAAATTCATTTATATGGCATGAGTAGTAAGTCATCGGGTTAGAGGCTCAACACCAAGCATGCATCTTTAAACAAAATGTAATATATTCGGGATTTTAAATATCATAAAAAACAAAGGCAAAGGTCATCTATATCCAACCATATATAATACTTATTTAGTACCCACATGACTTCTACAGGCTTTCACAAGCAACACCACAGCTGGTGCAATGACCTATAGTTTCATTCAAGCTGTGCAAAATGAACATCGCTTGACATATAGCCGCTTACTTCATTCTATACGTGCTCAAATTTGTGAGTTTCACAAGCGTATTTATGGACCCTATGCACCCATATTGCAGGTATGTTTCTCTGGAAATTTTACACCTCACTCCTTGAATTAGTTCATACGATAAGAGTAGAGATTGGATTCGATGCATGCAAGTAAATTTGATTTTGACAGTGGTAATTGATGATTACATTTATTTTACAACATTAATTGAAGCATTATTTAGACACAAAATATTTAAAAAAAAAAAAACTACTCCACAGCTAAAACTTATTAAGCATGCCAAAAACTGATATTTAGGAGTCAACTCAATACGGCTCAATCTGGCAGATGCATCTGTCTTTTGCAATCTACAACGTTTAATGCCATCCCTTTCTCAAATTCAACGCAATCATGACCTCTCCCACAATTGTAGAATAACTCTTACTACCAGTTTTTGGAACACAATGTGGCTGGTAAACCATTATTGAATTTGTTAACTCTCCTATAAACTCATAAAACGATTATTTTGACAAAAGAAACACCTGAAGATATTTATTCACAGATCATCTTCTTATGAGCCTACTACTCAAAAATGTGCTTAGAAGAAAAGAAGAGCAAGAATTTCATATCTAACTCGTAAACATTTGTCTAATAAATTTTAAGCTTAATTTGAACACTAATTTCCATTAAAGACTACGTCTATAAACTGCTGCTATGTTCATCTGTGTTAACTTATTGAAGTTGAAACCAATTTGAAAACTTTAGACTTTAGTAAGCATGCCTGTAGTAGTAGTTCATGGGTTAGATTATGTCGTTTGAGTCGTCACAATTGATCATAATTAGGAGTAGAATGTTTTCAACAATGAAAAGATTATAAGCTTCCTATTACAATTGGAATACTCCAGTGAGTCTAGGGAAGGGCCACGTATGACCCAGGAACCAGAGAGACCATTTTTGAGTATTGAACCAACCACCAAGTCACAAAAGAGCAATATTACCGTTACACTAAGGCTCACCCTCTTATTTCCATAGAAGCAAAACATTATTTGTCTTCTTTTTTTTTTTCCCAAAAATTGTTCACTGCATGTGGACCTAATAATTGGAAAGAACATTATAGTATGCACGAACATTCTGAATAATTGGTTAGTTTCGAAGACAATTTTTTTGAAAACAATTAAATCCTTCTATACCCTTCATATGATTAATTTTCCTAAGCTGACTCTAATACCAGGCTTTACTTTTTGTAGGTGCCTCAACTCTCCTCTACAGAGGCATTTGATATTCATTCAAAACTATTTGTGGTATAGAGTACATACAACCAAGTTCTAGCCAAGTTAGTTACACCAATAAAAGTAACAAGTGTCATTAGCTAAAATCTTGTTCTCAGTTTAAACAACTACAATTTCTGCTTTCACTTCTACAATACTATGAGAAACTAACTTTGAATTCAATAAAACTAGATGTTGAATCACACATGATGCATGCACAACTCAATTTGTCTAATTAAGAAGGATAATGTTAAAATGTAAGACACATTACGTGTCATTTCTTCTAACTAATGCAAGGCATTTTTTTTTTACACTTTGTTAAAATGTGAGAGAAATTACATGTCTCTCGACTCTCTCTATTTTTTCTCACTCTAGTGATTCACAGATTTGCCACTTCATGGCCTTCTCTCTCAAGCCATGTACAGATATATCACTCCTGACATTCTAGGTAAATAAAGAAACAGGCCATTCCATTCCACTTCCTTACAAACAAACCCAAATGGGGCAATCATGCATAAAGCAAAAGGACCCAACAATATGTCCACGCCAAGCTCTCTTCTTCTTCTCACTCAAGCCATGCACAGTTTTTACTCTAACCCCAAAGGCCATTCTACTTCATACATATGTATATGCATCGGTGTATCTATAAACAAACCCAAACGGAATCCACCATTTTATAAGTCCATTAAAAGGCATTTGTGGATTAGAACTGTCAAACAGAGATTTAAAAAAAAAAAAAAAAAGTGAAAAGAAACAGAGATTGCAAAAACAAGATATGATAGAAAGAAATTTTAAAGAGGAAGATTATAAAGGCTGAAGAAGTTTAGGAGAGAACAGCTTATGGGAGACAAACCCAGCTTTCAACATCCACTTTAACTTGCTAAGCAAACAGGTTAGTTTTTCTCTTCTTCTGCACCGTGATATCAAGGTTGTTTGTTAAAATTAAGATTTTATTTAAAATCAAAGGATGGTCTGAAGAATCTAATTGTAAAATTATAAGTTTTTACCTATGGCCAATCACATGAAAACATAGTCTATTATACTACAATTTCTTCATCTAAAACTTTCAAATTTATTTTATTTTAGTAAATAAAAAAAATTATTAATAAGAGAAGAAAGCAAAAACAGGCATCAAGAAAATTCCATACACAAAATCTTCCCAAATCAATTATTCAACAAGACTTCCTAGTGGAAGGTAGCCATGGAAGCCACCTTTTCTATCCCAGAAAAAACATTACCAGATAAAGAAAAATAACTGCTCATTCAATGGTTGAAGCACAAAATTCTTACAACTCAACCTCACAGGCTTCTTCAGGAGACTGAGCTATAAGCGTCAATGGATGATTGGCTAGTCAAAGCCTACTAAATAATCCCAATGCAAGACAATTTGCAATTTGATTTTAAGTTACATGGCTTCTTAATAAGACAAACCAGCATCTACTGGCATCGAATGCGTTCATTTCTTTTTTATTTTTTTTTCCTTTCTGATTGAATATTTATAATTTACCAGTAAACTCCTAATTCATACTCAAGCAGTGGCACCTACTTTATTATGAAATTATCCCAAATGAACGTCACATATGGGATATCGGCATCCATGATTTTAGAATTATGATATACAAGACATCACCGGAGTGATGAATCACAGTAGAAGTGTCACATGGAATAATTTTTCCTCCCAAACAAAGCCTAAGTGGCGTCCGGACATGACCAGGGAAAAGGCCAACCGTCCAGAGTATGCATGGTAAAGTTCAGACGGTTCTAGGCAGTGACGAAAAACAGCTGCATTTTGCCCAGAATTCAATAACGAAACCCTTAAAAAACAAACTACTATCCGAAAATTAAATCCAGATCTCTAAAACCCTAAAACAAATACTAGCTCTCCACAATTACACGCATAACATACTCATCCACATTATGAACCTTTCAAATTCAACAATAATGGATTCTAGAGATAGATTCAAACATAATCTCAATTCCCAACACACCGTATGTCTACCAACCAAGATCGAATCAAAGCATACATGAACAAATTTAAAATCAAAATATAAAGCTTTCCTCAATCGAAAAAGTTCTTCATCCTATCTAATTAAGTAGTGAGGGCAAAAATCCAAAAATCTGAGAAATATACCTGAATTTTCCCCTTTGTTTTTTCGAACTCTCCTCGTCCTCCTTCCTCATTTCTTCCTTTTCTTTTTCCTTCACCGAATGCTTCTTCCCCCTCAATGTTGTTTCGTAACATTCAGGAACCAACATCAAGTCAATGATCTAGAATCCGGGGCGCGCGATCGGTGCCCCTCCCTCCCCGCTATTAGATCAAAATGCTGGAGGCTGGCATTAACTCTAATCTGCATTACTGGGGTAAGATTAAACAATTAGAACAAATTTACATATTTTTTTTTTATTAAAATTTTGTAAATATTTTGACAATTTAATTTTTAATTTAACAACTCGGGTTAAATTAATATTAGACTGACATTAAGAGGCCGTTTGGAGGTAAAAAATAAAATAAATTTTTTGATAGTTTTTTGTATTTTTTTTGTAAGTTGTAATTTTTGGTGTGTTTGGTGAATAAAAATATAATTTTTTTTGTAACTTTTTGATATTTGGTAAAATCGTTACAGTAGCAGAGCAGAAAAGTAGTAATTTTTGAGTGTTTAGTAAAATTTTTTTACTGTAGCAGAATAGAAAAGTGAAAAAAAATGAGACCCGCCGTAATAATTATTTACTGTAGCAGAGCAGAAAAGTGAGAAAAATTGTGAGTTTGCCAAACACTTAAATTACTGTAGAAGTGTCAACTTTTAATATTTCTTGAGTCTCCAAACAGGCTCTAAATCAACCTCTGAGTCCATGGTTTGGAATCGAGATCATTAATTTTAAATTTAACAGTGTAAATGAATTTATGTTTATATTAAATTAAAATTACATATATTTTAACTATTAATCTGTTTGCAACTTTAAAAAAATATTAAATTATTTAAAATATTAAAAATGTTTAACAATTATTTTTTTTATTTTATTATATAAAATATAAATTTATAATTTTTATCAAATTTTAAGAGTGGTTAGTGTAATAAAAAATAAAAAATAAATTATGAATTAATAATTTGTATGATAAAATAAACTTTTCAAAATTTTTAAAAATTTTTAAAATTTTTAACAAAATGGGTGTTTAGTGTGATAAAAAAATGAGGTAAATTGTGAGTTCGTAATACGTGTAATATGATAAACTTTTAAAAATTTTCAGATATTTTTAAAGTTTTCTAGCAAAAAATTCTGTGTCGAACAGTCCCAAAATTTATTGCACCACACATCCCTTATCACTTTTTATGACTCAAAATTTCAACAACTTAGATAATTAAAGTATATACTAACCTTCCCTTATTGCGTTAAACCACGCAATGTTATAGCAAATCCACGATTCAACAAAAAAGTTAAACTTCAATCTTAAGAGTTTTCACCGCGTCTGTTTTAAAATATTATGGAGGAGATAAATTATAAAATATACATCAATAATATAGGGTATAAAAATTACTTTTACCGCTCATATCAAGTAAGGAGCGAAGTCCTAGATGAAAATCAAACCTCTACGATGAGGAGCATAGACCACCTCACCTTTCGTCCTTTCACCTAGCATACAGGACCGTATTGCTCAAACGATATAGGAGAAAATGGCTTCATTTCACTTCAATCTCTTTACTCTCTAATGACTTCGACCATCTCTCTCTCTCTCTCTCTCTCTCTCTCTCTCTCTCATATGTCCCATTCACATTCAATGAGAGTTTGTTTTTCCAAAAATAAAAAGAACCATTCAAAGAGAGTTTTGGGTTTCAGACAGAAAATGGGACGTCCAATAAAAAAGAGGAACCAAAGTCGGGTGGCAGTATATTCTAACACGTCTTCTGTGTTCCAGATAGAATTGAGCAAATTTCTAACACTTTGCTTGAAACGATGATTTAAATAAAAATTTAATTTTATTTAATAAAAATTTTTATTAATTTTAAAATTTAAAATAAAAATAAAAATTTATAACCTAAATTTAATTTCATTTCATAACTTAAATTTTAAAATTTTTATATCATTTAAAATCTAACCCAAAATAATAAAATTTGATAAAAATTTATTTTTTTAAAACATCTAAATAATAGTAGATAAATTTATACACACACATCATATTTATCATATATTTTTATTTCCTATTAACATAATTAATATATTCAGTTCTAAAAATTTAAACATGCATTTTCAGCATAATTTAATTTATCAAATTAAATTAATTATTTATTTTAAAATCAAATTAATTTAAAAAATAAGTCATTATATTTTTATTTAATTGAGTTTAAAGAAAAGCAGAGAGAAAATGCTACTTTTAAACTTCACTTATATTTATTAATTTTTTTAAATAAAAATAACAACTAATTCAAACTGTCTTATTATCGAACAAAAAAAAAGGACCAGAGACACGTAGCATTATTGTTTCAAAAGAAAATACTAATCACGCATATATAAGCCCGTTTGGAATACTAAAAAAATTTAAAAAATTTTAAAAATAACATCTTTTTCAAACTCTAAAAAATTTTAATTTTTTTAAAAATTCTGTCAAAATCCGTTAGAACGCACCACGATTTTTGGTAAAATTTTTTAAAAAGTTATACTGACATTTGTGCCAAAAAAAATTCACAAAACTTTAAAATTTTTAAAATTCTCCAATAATATTTTACCACATTTCATTTTATATAATTTTTAATAATTTTATATCAAATCAAATATAATTATTTAACTATCATTTCTAAATAACATTTTACATTTTAAATTCTAAATATTTTTACTTTTAAACTTTTTTAACGTTTAAACTTTTTTATTTTTTTTATGGCCCCAAACGAGCCATAAAACCCTCCCAATGAACGCCCTCCTGCAGCGCGATTCATGAATGGTGGCTCAATCAATCACCCTCCTTCGTGACTCACAACATCATCGTAGGAAGGTAGAGACAACCTCTACCATACCCACCAAGATCAATCACTAGTTGCCTCTTCGGGGATGGTCGGATAGAAGTTGTGTGCATTTTAAGAGTTTGAATTATTAGGTTCTGAGTTTGATTCCCCTTTAGAGGGGGTGAGTTATCGCGTTTGTGAGCTCCTATTGGCCTCCACTCGGTCGAGCCGGTCACCCAGGACTTGCCTAGACTGGTTTACTCTTCAGGGCTTTATGTCAGTTAGAGTTCTGAAGCGTGCTTCGTCCTGTGCGCACCCCATTACGAGGTAGCGGCTGCGGACTTCCACATACCAAAAGATCAATTATTAGTTCTCTAGACGTACAATAATTTCATTTTTCTTTTTTTTTTTTATTGAATTTATTGCCCACGTGTTTCCCACCCCTTAATAGGAAAACCAGTACATATAAACATATTTATTATACCAGAAATTTACTTGTAACCTTATTTTTTTTAATAAATTAAAAAAGCGTACTATCTACATTATATTCGAAACAAATAAGCGATTAATATCGTACACTCACGACTGTACTTAACTAACTTAAATGTATATGCAAGTATCTTTTTTCATTGAAGCAAGAGCTTCCGGGAAGCGTTGCACCACCGATTGTAGCAACCGTGGAGGTTGGGCCAGTCAGCGGAGGGACAGTAAGTGAAGTGGTGGAGCCACAGAGACAACACCCTCTCTTGCTCCTCTTGTTGCTCCAGCATTTCAATGGTGTCCTCATCATACCCATCCCGAGAGAACCCACC
>JAVXUM010000036.1:4839181-4849963 GCA_035590655.1 Pouteria glomerata
TTGTAGAAGGATATTTATGGCATTAAAATTATATAACGTATCTTATTAGAAGAATTATGGTAGTTGTGTAATTTTACTTAATTAAAAAGTAAAGTGGAGTGTAAGATTTATGGAATGCAAATAGATTCACCCAAATCAATATCAGAGACTATGCTTCAAAAACTCAATGTCAGGTAAAGACCACCAAGTACAGAAACTATTTACTGTTTTCATCTGAGAGTTGATTTGCAAGGGCCCTTCTGCCTTTTGCATTGCATAAAGTTTTTCTTCCCCTAGATACAGTGATCACCACAGTCATTTCACGCCTTGCTGTAAGGTATTATTGAACTCAATAGAACATTAGATCAACAGCCATCCACTTTCAATGCACTGCCTTAAGTTTGCTTAAAAATTGATAAGTTGTGATTATAAGAATATTTTAAATGTCAAAAGGACTGCTAAAACATGTAACAATTTATAACGATAATGAAACCCTCCTCAAATGAAGGATTATATGTACTGTTTTCCTGCTATATCTAAATGATCTTAGTTTAACTAGCAGCTCCTCTGGATAAGCTGGTGACTTTCTACTTCCTACTTTACCAACTGAAAAACTAATGCCAGGATTCACTTCACACAAGGAAACTAAAAACTGCTAAATTACCATGAGTTATGCAAGGTTTGGCAGAGCATAATTTGTAGCTGGTGAAAGACAGGAGTTCGCCTTCAATATCTGATGCCCAAACTGAACGTCCCTGCCAATTCCAGCATAAAAGATAGGAATTGCATTGAGGAATCAATAGGCCTGCCTTATCCCCGGGGGGAGACTAACACGCGATGAGTCACTTCAATAACTATTTGGTATCACACTTACGTTGCAAACTTAATTACCAAACTAGGAAAAACCTGCATGACAAATTCACCAAATAACGCCCTCCCTTTTTCCACACAAAATTTATGTTTTTCCAAGGTTAATTAACTAAGACCAAGAAAAAAATCATGAGGTTGCTGACAGAATCAAAATTCAGAACATGTCAGACATCAAAAAGACTATTAATACGTGGACAACCACATATTAAGCAGCAATATTACGTTAAGTAATGGAATAAAATAAAATTAATGGTTATATAGGTTCACATATTCAGTCAATGGATCATGTCACCTTGCTCAATCCCTGATACTCCAACTTTTAAACCACCAACTGCAGACATCACTGCATCAATAAAAAATGGAAATAAATAAAAATCCAACACCACTACCTTTAAACTGGGGATGTAAACACTTTCCCAAATAAAAAAGATGAACCAACGTCTTTTCTGTTTCCTTTTTTTATAGCTGGTCTTTATTTTAGTGTAAGATCTTTGAAGAGCAGACAACAAAACCTTGAATAACAGTTTATAAAACAACCTGACATTGCTGGCGTGACAACCCCATCAGCTATAACCATAGAAGTACCAGCAAGAACTAACATCAGGAGCAGCTTTTTTAGTGTCAGAGAATTTTCAAGACGTTCTTTAATTTTCAATGACCGCTCAAGTTCTGGAGATGGTACTTTTAGCCTGAAGCTTGATATACGTGCATCAGATGGTAGTTGGTTTGGGAGAAGGCTGACCTTAGCATGCCTACAGATCAATGAGTACAAAGCAAATGTACCTCCTGCAGAATTAAACAAGAAAATGGTACTTGTTTATATGCACCATAAAAAGAATCACCTGTTGAATATGATTATGGCATGGACTCAGTAAACTAATGTAAAATGAATATTTTGAGCTCCACCGCCCATCATACCTTCGCCATCGTCATTGGCCCACAGAACAATGAGGACATACTTGACCATTGGGATCAAAATCAAGGTATACAACACCAACGATAATGCTCCAAGAATATCTTCATTTCCTTTGACAGGGGCCTTGCTAAACATCACACCAAAGGTATAGAGTGGACTTGTACCAACATCCCCAAAAACAACCCCTAGTGTCTGGAAAGCCAGTATGATTCTCCTTCCTACACTGACATCCTGCAATCAGATTTTAAAATTCAGATGAGAAAAAGAGGATTTGAGGAACTATTATTTCGATTGAAATATATTGTTTCGAAATCTGGTAATACTATTAAGTCCTGTTAAGGGTCTTGATGTGAATTTTAATTTCTCTTTAGAGGGTTCCCAATCTAGTGTGTTGAATTTCATAGGCTGTTGAGTGTTTGCTACTTGCTACCTAAAAGGTTTCTTGCACTTACTGAAGATAAACTTCCTAAAATCCTACAATCCTTTCACTTGTGGTTATCGGTTTGACAACAAACCTAGATATAATGATTTAAATAGATTTTCGTAACAATTCTACTATTTTGGCAGCAAACTTGAAATTCCTCAAGTATAATTCAGGTCAAACAAAGACGCTCATAATAGTATTGGCTGAGAAGCTAGATTAGGGACTTGGTTCTGGAGTTTGCTTCTGTTGAATTCTAACAAGCATTATAACATTGACTACGCAACTATTTGATACATTTAATATTTGTCAAATGGAATTCTAACCTTTAATAGAAAGCTATTGAATGGATATGACAAACAAACACAGGGACACATGCCAACACATCAATTTTAAAAAATATCATGACATAACACAACAAGAATAGGGTGATGAATAAATAGTATTTATACACACACAAAAATATTCCTGCAAACAAAAAACTATTTGTTTTTTACATTAACAATACATTTATTTTTATTTATATCAATTTTAAAAAAAATCACAACCAAATTAGTTTTGCGCCTTAATATTTCTAAAACAAAGCAATTCAAAGAAGAAACAATTAATAGATATAAATTCATGTTTTTTAATCTTATAATTTAGTTCAAAAATTTTTCATCAAAATTACAATGTGTTTCATGTGTGCTTAAGCGATGGACATGTTTCTCCAAGTGTTTGATGAGTGTCTAATTCAACTTTTCAAAAAAGTCTAATTCAAAAATAAAAAATAAAAAAATAATAGGACACGACTAAATAAGTCAACAACTGTGTGCATCTTAAGGATGATTAGGAAAAAAAGAAGAAGAAGAAGAACAACAACAAGCATATGCAAATCAAGAATTTGCCCCAGTACATCAGTTACTGCTGAGTAATGACATTAAATATATGATCTTTTCAATGGATAGAAAATTCTAGATCAAGTTTTTGAACGAAAATATTTAATTTCACAAACCATTGGCTTAAAAATGTCTGCAATTAAATTTAGAAAGAAACTAATATCATGCCAGAATTAAATCAAGAGTAAATGACAGGGATCTAACAAACGGACCTCCAAATACAATCAAATATTGTCCTAATTGTTTTGGGTTCAATTCTATTTCTATCCTTAGATTGAAAGAATGTTTCTAATTCCTATTCCATAATCCATTCGGCTGCAACAGTCAGTTGGACTCATAGAAAGTGCAACTCTTCACATAGGTAAGTCTTTGTTTCCCTAGTTTTAGTAATACCATAACAAACGACCTAAGATATGATACTAAATGTCCATTTATTTCTTATGTCCTCCCAGCAATCAAAAGGAAAATACAAACAAGCATGTGTATAACAGATTGCCCTTGCAGCTTTGAGCTACAATATTATATCCATATAATACAGAGTTAATACATTCCATATTAAGATAAATTGAACCAAGTTAGCTCCGGAAATGCACCTCAAAGTTGTTCCTTTATGCACCGCCAACCTCAAGTGCTTCCGCACTGAAGGAATCGATCTGAGGCCCAATCCGAATGAGCTTTTGCACAACATTATAGTTCTCATTAGAATCCATGCCCATCTGCAGTGGCAAATCCTCAAAATACTCATCATTCTCGATCTCCAGCTCATCCTCATCGTCAAACACCCACCACGATTCCACTGAATCCATCGACCCTAGGACCATAATCTCCCCATTAGATCCCTCATCTGCCATTATTATCCAAAGTTTCTCTCACTACTTTCTATCTCTAGCTTCTAGTCCCCCATTGGGATAGTTTGAAGCCCATTTTCAAATTTATAAGATAAAAGGCAACTGACTATTTTCTTTCTCCACAATGTTCCCCTCAACCCAGTATATATAAATTCATACACATGCATACAGAGGGTATCAGATTGGAAACCTAAAAATTGTGCAGATATGGGTGTTGAGAGATGGTGTGAATACTTGATTGGCCGATTTTGAGTGTTGTAAATGTTTTTTATTAGTTAAAGAGACGCGTTTTGTGTGTGTGTGTGTGTATGTGCTACTTACACATCATCATTGTCTAGCGCCCAGATGATTATAGCTAGGTGCATAAAGAAATATAACGCTTCTAACTATAATACAAAGCCATGGGAGGCAAAGCTTCTAACCAACGTAGCACCAGCTGGGGTTACCATGAAAAGCACGCAATCTTCGATTGATGCGTGTCCATCCTTAGCCAAGCTACATAGCTCATGCTCAGCTAGATTATTAGAAAAACTCAAAATTGAGCTCCAATTAGCTCTCTTGTTAAACAAATAAACACAAATAACCCACCTATATGGCAAGTGGATACCAACTGTTTATAAAAGTATAAAACAACTCATTAAATATGCAAGTTTCAAGAAATCGATTAACTGAATTCATTATGTGGTGTGAAATTTGAAGTCGGAAAGCTTAAGGAATGTGTTTTAAAGTTTAGCTAGTCTTGTTCTTAGCACTTAGCAGGCTTATAATTGTGGATTGTTTATTTTAACAATGAGCCAAATTGGAAAGAGCCCAAATCACCAAACCAATGGAAAAGATCAAAATTAGAACATTGAAGCACAACACAGCCTAATGCACAGATCTAATGCAAAAATTGTATTTCCTATTTTAGGTTTTATACAATCTACACAGCTTGGCTTGTCATTGAATGAGCACAAAATTAAAGTTCAACCTTTGCTCACTTACAAAAAATGAATGAACATGAACAATATTGTCACTAAGCATAATTCAAGCTTCATGATCAACTCAGCTTACACACAATCCTTTAGCTCTCCTTTTTTCTTTTCTTTTTGGTTGTGTGTGTGTGTGTGCGCACACGCTCGCACATTTAGCTCAAATTGTGAAAGCATTCAAGAGTTAAAATATGAAAAATTTGGGGGGAAGGGAGCAAGTTAGTGCTTCAGCTCAAGAACAGCACAATAGAGGGATTTTGTGCAATCAAGGTTTGGCGCGCAATGGGTATTCCCTAAAAAAGGTTAACAAGTGTTTGATGCTTGGTGAGATGTTCAGATTCAAAAGAAGATGAAAAAAGTGTGGAAGTTAATTCCTTTTTGTATATTTAGGTTGATTTGGGGGGAGAGGAATAAGAAAAAATTCAAAGGTTCAGAGTTACCTATTTATAGAAGGTTAATTTTTTGACTATTTTGTATAGGTGGTTATCAGGGGTATGGAACCATATTTGAATAGCTTCATGAATTTTAGTGTTCCGAATTGAAATTGTCCTCCCGACAGTTTTTTCATATGGAAGACGTCCCCTTAAAACTTCATTTATTTAAAAAAAAAAAAGTGTTACAATTGAAGACCATCCAATTTAAAAAAAAACAAAAAAAAGTTTCTAGTGCAAGGAAGAATGGAAAAACATTTGCAAGGGCTTTTAAGCAAAGAAATAAGCAAGTTGAAGTCAACATACTTGACGCACACAAAAAAAAAAAAAAAAAGAACCACACACACAGACACTTACTTTTCTTCTCTTCTCTTTTTCCTTGTCCTATGATGTTAGTTAGCCCTTTAATATAAAGTGAAAGAAAAAAAAAATTGACAACCCCGGAGCCGACCCCACCAGTTAAACCACATTAAACCCATGGCTGGACCATAAACCAAGAGGAAACGTGCCAAGCCCACCACACACTTGCCCCATTTAAGTCAAGGTTGAAGCCAAGGTGAGTGACTATAAGGGAACATAAAGTCAAAGAAAATTATGCCATAACAGGTCAAGAAAGCACAATTTAGAGCAAGCCATTGGAGGCAATTTACCAATGCACAAGCCAATTTGGAGTTAAAAGAAAAGCTTTTGGCCTACAAAGTTGGTGCTTTAATTCAAAATGTGATTGAAAAAGTGCTATACCAAATCAAATGGGATTGCAGGTTGGAGCAAGCCATGCTCCAGAGGGGTGGCTTTGGGATTTAGCTTTGCAGGATTAGTTCCCTGTTTGTGAGTCGGGTGCTTAAGTAGCAAGCCCATCCCAAGATGAGTGTTGTCCTATTCCGACTACCCCAGAAAGCGCGTTTTGGTTTGAATTAGGCCTGTTTGTGTCATCGTTCAGCTCCTCCATGGAGGAGAGAATATTTGCCAATTTATCCTGGGAAGCTTCTTCTAGGTTCAATTCTTCTTTGATCTTATCAATATAGGGCTGCCCTAGGACTTTCTTCGTGACTTGATTGCTAGACTGCTTTCCTTTGGCGGTATCATATCTAAGAGGTAGTACTAGGACCTAGGCCTATGGCAAAAGATCATATAGTGTTACAGTAATATACGAACCTATATGGAACATTTCTCTCTTTCTCAATGCTTTCTTTAGGCTGTTTCCCTCAATTCCATTAATGGAGCGTGGTTACTATCTAGAAAAAAAGCTTTTTGTGCTTTGTCCTTCACTCCAAGACATGTATCATCCTTACCTTCAGAGTTTTTCTCAATAAAGCAATAAGATGTACTTGAAAATTCCATTTGCTCAAGAAATGGCGTTGGAATTTAAGGTACCAACCCTTTTTGTAAAAAGGTCATCCCCTTAAACGGGAAGTGTGAGGAAGATGTTTCATAATGCAGCAAGTAGGAGGATGAGTTGAGCCATGCCCAAATAGGAAACTTAGGTGTTGGGAAGCATTGGAGTTAAACCAAATTTTAAAGATAACATGTTAGCTTTTTGACCACCAAATTTTTGAGATAAAAAGTTAAGAGTCTGTTAACTGTTGGGTTTTTGTATTAACAACATAGTTAAGGATTCTTCTCCAAGAAACAAAGTAATTTGGTGTTGAAGTATCAAGTTTTTAACATAAAATTTTGAAGCTTGCTTAATTGGATTAAGTTTTTCCTAAATACAGTTGTTGAGCTTACGTATTCAAAAAATAGTTGTTTTAAGACATTTGGTAACCAATGTAAAATTTAGCTTTTTCATCAACTTTTGCAAAATAAGCTATTTAGTAACACAACCAGTTTTTTGAGTCATGCAAGTGAGAAAACTGTGTCGCAATAGGCCAAATGCGAGCACAAATTGAAGCAGCCTTTGCCCACAATGGGACTCAAAAAATTGAATGAAAGACGATTTGAAAAAATTGGATCATGATCATCGTGTTAGACGTGATTTTTTACAATAATGAACATTAGTGGATCTTCATGACTATGTTGATGGTTCCATTGTGAAGGCACTGGCTGCAGTGAATTCAAACAATATAAATGATTTGAGTGTTCATTAACAGCGATTGTTCCAAGGGTGGTGAAATGGGATGGTGTTTAGGAGCATGTAATTGATGTTAATGGGTTTACATAAGCATATCAATAGCCAAAATGAAGACAACCCAATCATGACCGTTTCCCCAAACCTTCACATTGATATAGATATACTTGCTAGCTATATTCAACATACTTTAAAGATTCACAGACCAATCAAGGACAATTTCTTCTTGCAAAAAAAAAATCTTCAAAATTATATTTTAATGCAACAAACAACCACTCATAGACCCCACAAAGATATCAAAGCAATGAGACAAAACATGGCACAACCTGACATCTCTAAATCAACAAAAAGTTGTTAACTCTTAAGCTCAAGCCAAAGCACGGCCTAAACAAGAAGCAAATCCTCATCCGTCAAACACTACGACCAAGCTTCATTCTTCAATTAGATCAAAGATCTTCCATCCAAACCATAGAACCCATCTCTTCTATCATATTTTGCCAACAATTTGATACAAGAATTATCTCCCACCCTGGTCCCTCCTCCATCACCTTATCTCATAATTTTTATCCGAAGTCCACCTCAAGTTCCTGTGCATTTCAAATCTGCTCAAATAAAATATATACAATTTTGACAACAGATGAAAATTTCCTAAATTTGATTCAAGTCAGGCATAGATGCATATCATAGTATCCATTAAGAAGCTACATTCAAGACTTGGGTCAAGAGATAAATATAATAATCTTTCTGAGTTACATTCGACCATGCCACCATTTTAACATAATTATATATTAACCCAACTATTTTTAGTTCAATTCAGTTTCTATTGTAAAACCGACAGAATATATGAATTTTTTTTACCCATAATACGTTTGGTTGCAAAGAAAACTATAAGGATACAACTATTTCACCAAGGTGGGATTCAGATTTCCAGATATAGTGTACCATTACAACAAATGAACTATACTGCATATCCATTCATTTGTTATGATCTCCAGGCAATCAACGGTGAATAAAATATTGAAACTGGCAGTCTAGCGTACAACAGATTGCAAATAGTGAAACTGACAGTCTAGCAACTTGGATCTAACAACACTACGTCCATATAATCTGAAGGTAACACATTATACATTAGCTAAATTGATGAAACAAATTAGCTCCAGAAAAGCACCTCATATTCATTCCTTTGTACGCCAGAGACCTCAAGCGCTTCAACATCGAAAGAATCAATCCGAAGCCCTGTCCGGATGAGTCTCTGCTCCACATTATCCTCGTCATCGGAATCCATGCCCATCCGTGGAGGCAAATAGTCGTCGTCCTCGTCATGCTCGATCTCCGACGCGCCCTCGTCCTCGTCCTGAAACACCCACCGAGATTCAACCGAATCCATCGACGAAAGGCCCCCGTTCTCCATCTCCGATCCCTCTTCAACCATTTCTCCCCTTATTCACCCAACCAAGATCAATTCAAGCCCATTTGGGGTTCACATAATCTGTGACAAATGAATCTCCATCTTCTCGTTCCCCTGATCCCTTTCTCTCTCTACAATTACACATACGTTTGCATATACAGACAGGATCATATCGTAACCCTAGAAATTGTGCAGAGATGGAAATTGAGAGATGGTGTGAATCCTTCTTGAATCCGTTGATTGCGAGTTTGCGGACGTTTGTGTTAGTTGTATGTTTTGTGTTAGTGCACTCACGTGGACTATGTACGCATAGAGCGCATCGCAGATTAGAGCCTCGGCGCCAAATGAAGCAGCTTCCGTTTTCAGCTATCTAGGAGACCACGGTCCCACGGAAGGCGGTGCTTATAACCCGCGCGGAGTTGGGGGGCGGTGCGCACCGACTGGGGTTTGAATTGAAAATCACTTTATATTCTAAATTTTAAAAATTTACATGCCTTTCGTGTGGCACGAGAGCAAAAGCATGAAAGATGTCGTAAAATTTTATTATTTTTAATTATGGTTAATAAAATTTTATTAAAATTTAACCTCCTTTACTATTAACAGATTAAAAATTAACTTTTTAAATATTATTTGGTGTGTTAAAAAATATAAAAAAAATTTAAAAATTCTAAAAATCTCTAAAAGTTATTTATTTTTATCTCATTATACAAATTACAAATTACAAATTTATAATTTTTTTATTTTATCTCATTTTTTATCACTCCAAACACACCCTTAGACAGTAAGATATAAAATGTAAAAAATTGTGAAAATAAAAATATTAATAATTATGTGCATAACACTTAATTCCATTAATTTTTAATGGCACACCAAACATGAAAGAAAATTCAAAAAAAAATCATTGCAAAATAATGATTTTGATTCTTATTTAAAAAAAAAAATACATTTATATCTTTTTATACTTTCTATTTATTGCACAAATATTTTTTTGATTCTATTTTACTTTAAAATGATAATTTATAAAAATTTAATATTATTTACATTATTACTTTTATTTGAATATAACAGTATAAAAAAATATCAATAATTTTCATGTTTAGTACAGGAGTACAAAAATAATTAACTGTTAAAATAGCTAAATAATTCAAATCAATAAGCTTTAAATTAATCGTTTTAAAATATGAAACAATAATTAATTTATATAATAATACATGTTTGAATATTTTGAATAATTACTATTGAAATAGACTAGTCATTATTTTTCAAGATTGTTGGAACTATTATTATGAAGGTTTTTAGATAATTTTTTTATGATCATTTTAAATTCATCCTAATGCATTCATTATTAAGTCAATTAAATACATAATGAAGCTTATGTATAAAATGATGAATTCATATTTGAATATTTTTCAAATTTATGTTTTAATGTAATTATGCTAATTTGGAGAACAAGGGATTTATTAAAAGAAAATATTTTTTTTTTAGTACCAAAAATATTAGATTTAAGGGAATGAATTTTTTTTTTATAAATTCACGTATTATGTATACTATGCACATAAAACTTTGTCGTAAGATCGGTTCTAATGTTTTTAATAATATGTAATTAATAAAATTAGTATTTTATAATATTGAATACTTAAAATAAAAATATATAAGTTCAATAGTTTTTAAGTTATAGAAGTAATAAAGATGAATTTTTAAGTGAAAAATTAAAAAGTATAATTTGAAGACTGATACCAAATTTTTATAAAAAGAAATGAAAATAGTTGAAAATTAGCTAAACAATAATCGTCACCAATAACAATATTAGTAGTAAAAATAAAATATTAGACCAAATAATGATTGCAAATTTGTGAGAAACTCGTGGGTATATAATTATTCCGTTTGCTAAACGACACCAATCCCTCGTCTATCTCCCGCTATACAAGTATACAAGAAGACCGACCGTGCTCCTTCAAGAACTTTCCACTCCAAGAGTGGGGGGAGAGAGAG
>JAVXUM010000036.1:4867472-4880158 GCA_035590655.1 Pouteria glomerata
CTTAGCCCAAAAATAAAGAAAGAGTGGTGCTGTCATCTTGCAGATGTTTATATGAATTACACGTGGTGGTAGTTTATTCGAGGGGAAATAAAAAAGTTGATTTATTTTGAGTATCAGCTGCTGTTCCACATGCGCCCTTTGTGCCTAGGAAACTGCAGTGATATTTGTACTTTTGTTTGTATTTAGAAGTCGAAAATACCCTTACGATAAAACTAAACTAACTCAACTGCCCTCTATATTTAAAGGTCTGAAATTCGTTTATCATATCAAATTTACAAAATTTCCAAGATTTTTTCTTGGGACATTTTAGTTCATTCAAATAATTAAAAAAATAAAAAATAAAAAAACCCAAAAAATATAAAGAAAAGTGCAGCTCATTTATAAAGAGTAATATAGGTCCTATTTTATAACATTATATTTACTATTTTTTATTTATGTTTACAAATTTTTAAAAATTAGCAACCAAAATATATGTTTTAAATATGTTTTTATATTGTTATTTCCAAAAAAATACAAAATTAATAGAAAAATATAAATAGAAATTTGTTTTTACTCTACTCTTTTTTTCTAAATATTTTATCAATTTTATCACTTTGTTTATTTTTTATAAAATCATATTAAAATAAAGAATTTTATTCAAATATTTTATTATATAAATTTTTTTATAAATAGTATAATTAAATTAATACAAAGTATATTTTACTGAATTATTTTAATAAATAATAAAATTATATTATATTTAATATATTTTATTTTTTATTGAATTAAATTATTTTTAATAAATTATATAATTAAAATAATTTAATTTAATTAACAACTGTTATGGGTTAGATTTTTGGGCATAAACCCGTACGGCACTTAGACTTGCTAAGTCTTGTTAGGAAGATAAAAACACCACTCTTGCTAAAAAGGTGTGAATTGGAGAACAACAATACTTTACGAAAATAATATAAAACAGTAAATGGAGAGCTTGGAAAATGTTTATTTATTATTTTTTGGATGGTTTATAAATGAGGGGGTCGACCTATTTATAACCTCAACTTCCTTAATGAGTAATGAAAATTCAATTTAATTAACAGTGAGAACTTAATATTTAGAATCTTTTATCAAAATATCTATAATATTTACAATCTTTCACCAAAATATTTACAATATTTACAAAATAAGCTTGTTAAGAAAATATTATAGTTTAAAAAGTGTTGGAGATTTAAAAAAAAAAATATTATAGTCTAAAAAGTGTAGGAGGTTACTTAAAAATTTTTATTTTCTAAATATTGTAGATATTTTAATAAAGGATTCTAGATATTACTTAGATTAAATCTTCATAGCCCATTGAGGAAGCGGAGGACCATAAATAAGGGTAATCTATTCATTTGTAAACCGTCCAACAAAATAATAAAATAATATTCTGTAAGTTTTTCACTTGTATTTTGTTTTCTTCTCTTAAAGTGTTTTAGTTTTTAAGTTCACTTATCTTTGGTGTTTTTACATTGTTTAAATGCCGCATGGGTTAAAATAAAAAATTCTAAGTTGTTACAATTATTAATTAAAATATTTTTAATAATTAAAAATAATCTAATTTAATAAGAACTAAAATATTTTAGTTTAATAAAATATTTAAATAAAATAATTTATTTTAATATGATACAATAAAAATAGATAAAATGTTAAAATTAAAAAATATTTATAACAAAAAAAGTGAAAATATTTTTATTTTTTGTTTAAATTTTCATTTTTTTGAAACAAAATAATAAATACATGTTTAACAAAAACATTTTTTTATTAATTTTTAAAAATTTATAAATATAAATAAAAAACAATAAATATAAATATTTTCAAACAGGCCTTAATTTCATAATTAAAAATATTTTAACACTAGAATAATTTTATCTTTTATAATTTAATACATATAATATAACTATTTGAAATAAAAAAATTATATTTTTAAACGTTTGACTATTTTTATTATTTATAATTTATTGAGATTTACTTTTCTTTTCGTTGGTCTTTTCAGATTAGTCAAACTATGCAAAAAATTAAACTAAAAATACACAATCAATTTTTTTTTATTAAAATTGTATTTATGTGTAAATATTAATTATATTATTTTTTGTTTCATAAAATTAAAATCATGATGAAATTATCTTGTGTGTAAAAAATGTAAGAAAATAATATAAATGTAAATTATTAATAATAAAATAAATGTAGATGAGTGATCCTGAGCATTGGTGTTTTAGTCATTTAGTACAACCCAAATCCCATAAAATATCTTGAAGCGTTCAAAATGGAGAGAATTCAGAAAGGTTCGTTATTTTGCTGATATAAGTAACAGAAAGAATCAAATAAAAATCCAGTGAACAAAATTACATCTTAATATTAAATAAAAAAATAGATATACATATGCAAAAAAATAATAATTTATTGGCCACGCGCAGCGTCTGTCACGCTTGAGCGTGTTTATACGCGCCATACTGGAGCATGGAAAAATGTATTTAATGGAAATCCAATTAAATACATAAACAGCGTGTCCAACTCAAAGTCGGTCTCTTGCTCTCTCGGGTATGTAGAGAGAGAAATGGCCTGTTGCTTTTCTCTAGCTTTAATGGTGTATGTAACCGTATGTAATCCTTCATGTTTGCATGCTTCACCAACTCTTCTAAAGAAATCCCAAAACCAAATGAGATTTTTTGGAAATGCAATGCAATTGGATTTTCCCTTCTGAAAGCCACCCTTTTTATTTCTCAATCGGATTGTTGGCATCTGAGACAAACCCAGATGAGAGGACGTGGTAATCTCTTTGGGTATTTGATATTTAGCATATCTGGATCAGTATTTGATGTGGGTCTTCTGAGTTCTGGGATTGGTGTTTGATTGTTTGTTCTTTTAATCGTTTTGTTGTTGTTTATGTGGTTTTGTGCTATTAATTTTGTTGTTGTGTGATGATTGGGAGAGTTAGAATCGAGCAGAAAATCAGGGAGAATATGGGGGTTGACGAGGAGCTTGAAATGTTGTTGGGTGAGATCCCTCATGAGACATCACTCAATCTTCATCATCACCCACAGAGCAATGGCCATGGTTCTTTTGTAACGCAGACAATCAATGGCATGATGTATGGTATGTATGATGGTGACTCATCAAGTCATTACAAGTATACCTACGCCCCTTATGTCAGTGGATTCTCTGTTCAATCTGATGGCTCTTCCTCTAGCTTGTCATTTGGTGGGCATTCATTGCGTCACAATGGATCACCGACCCAACCAATACCAGAAGAACTCAAAACCCACATGTCTTGTGGAAGTTCTCATTATCCAAACGGATTGTTGCTTGATTACCAATTACCCAATTTACCTGTTGGTAGGATGGGCAATGAGAACTTGAATGATGAATTATATTTGTCAAGAAATGTTAGTAGGATGTGCATTAGTGATTTACAAGATAATATATCAGCAGACCCGGATGGAGTTCAACTTGTTGATCATTCTAACTGTGGGATTAATCGAATCAGCTTGGAGGAAAATGGATGTTTTTATGATTACAGGAGAGATTTTTCTGATTGTAGGGGACCTCGATCCTCTGTTCAAACAGGTCCCAGTTGTTTTGATGGGGAGATGAGTTTGGCTTTGTCAGGATTGCACTGTAAATATAGACCAGAAAATTTAACAGCGTTGCAGCATCCTAGTAGCCGAGCTGATGGTTTGTTTTCTCAAACCATTAGCCCATGTAGTTCTTCGTGTCACAGGAGGGAGGAGCAGGCAAACAGCTATTGCCAGAGGAGACTTACAGCATCAAACTTGGCCAGTTCTATAACTCAGCCCTTGGTTGCTGATGCTTTCTTCTATGCTCAACGAAATGGGATGAATTTTAATCACGACACGGGTGCATTGAATTTGTTAAATATGCAGCAGATTACACATCAATGGCCTCACTTGAGAGTGGGAAATGCATTACATTGTAGCCCCCCAATGCTGGATGAGAGGACCGGAGTGCCTTTAAGTATCAGAATCCCTCAAGGGGGCCTTCATGCTTTGACAAGTGAGGATAGCTTGATTATTCAAGGAAATGGTTTAGATTGTGTAATGAACAAGGAACTTGAGCATCCACGGGGACGCAATTGCAAGGGTTCCTTGCATGGCACTGGAACCGAAAAGACTCGAGAAAAGATTTCAGAGATAGATGGTCCTCCCCAATTTGCAGGC
Organism: Pouteria glomerata; assembly: GCA_035590655.1. Taxonomy (NCBI): domain Eukaryota; kingdom Viridiplantae; phylum Streptophyta; class Magnoliopsida; order Ericales; family Sapotaceae; genus Pouteria; species Pouteria glomerata. The sequence goes on from JAVXUM010000036.1 coordinate 4,871,669, forward strand.
AATTGTGAAAATGGTCATAGTGGGAGGCTGTGTTGCTCATTCAATCTGCCACCAAAGTGTCACTCCTTGGTTAAAGCTAGAGGTTGTATATACTTGATTGCTAAGGATCAGCATGGCTGTCGTTTTCTGCAGAGGATGTTTGATGAGGGAACACCACAAGATGTGCAGATTATATTTAACGGGATCATTGACCATGTAGTTGAACTAATGGTAAATCCTTTTGGAAATTATCTTATCCAAAAGTTGTTGGAAGTGTGCAACGAAGAACAAAGAATGCAGATTCTTCTTGTGATAACAAAAGAACCAGGCCAGCTTGTTAGAATCTCTTTAAATACCCATGGGTACGTCTATTACAATTTGCTTTGTCTATTAAACTTTCCTCATCTTGGATTAATTTTGTTGCTTTCTTACCAGCACCCGTGCAGTACAGAAGTTGATTGAAACCCTCAAAACCAGGCAACAAATTTCGCTAATAATTTCAGCCCTTGAACCAGGATTCCTAGCACTCATTAAGGATCTGAATGGTAATCATGTTGTTCAACGGTGCTTACAATGCCTTAGCAGTGAGGATAATAAGGTATAAGTTCTCTTGTTGTACTTCTTTTTTTTTTTTTTTTTTCTTTTTCATCATCATCAGAAAAATCTTGTTGTAGTTCCTTGAATGTGCTCGAATTCATAATTTTCACTTCAACATAATAAGAAAAGAAGTTGTTGTTCATAATGTTGATAATATTGTGTTGCTTAATTTGGTCTTGTTAATTTAGTGATCAACTATTTACACTTTTGTATGATTTGTAATAATCTTGCCTGAATTTGAGTTGTCTATATGAACCATACAAGGTTCAGATTGATCTTCTTTACTTCCTTTTACATCTCCTTAAATTATCAATTACCTCCTTACCTCCTTTCTTAAATGCATTTAGTATTGTAGTTAATCAGTCTTTTATTGGACTTTGATATTGGGGACTAGCAATTTATGTTTCAGAACTGCTAATCTCAATAATTATCATGTTATGTTCTTGTGCACCACTTTTTCTTATTAAGAACCCAGAATGTTTATTGTTCCATGATGTTTCAAATATTTTATGTCCATTCTTCTCTAAAACCAGTGTGTTAAAGATGCTGCATATCAGCCATTTTCCATTTTTTCCCCAGTTTTTTTATCTGGATAGTATGCTCTCTTTTGTTAATATTCAAGAAGGAGATGGCAGGACACAGTAAGTGGCTCTTTGTTGGTGATCAACACCACGTTAGGCCTAACTCGGCCACCTCCCTACATCGTTCACCACGTCCAAGGAACATTCCCCTCCTTGCCCCCCTCCCCCAAGTCGATGTGTGCAACACCTCACAAGGAGATATCCTGCAGGTTCCCTTTTTGAACTTTTACACTAGTTAAATCGGCCCCTTGGATTAGAAGTAAGCCCCTCCCCTGTCTCAACACCAATCTCCCTGAAAGGGAGGAAGGGATGGATCCATCTTAGAGGGCCCCGTGGCTACTCACTCACCCATGGGATCATTGGGGACAAACAATTTGGTGGCTAAAGTTACGGAACTCATTGAGGCTCCCTTACTCAGTCTAAAGAGAGAGAAACTCATCCATGCATTTAATGCTTCTGACTAATCAAAGTCCTCAACTATCAATGCAAATGAGCACCTTCCTATTTGACCTCAAATCTCTATAACTTAGATTGACATCCAAGCATCTATTGCCATCAACTCAAATGCTTATATATTAGACCGACATCAGAGGAGTTGTCATCATGACCCCTTCTGACGGCGCCGCTGGCACACACAACTTCCCACACCTTTGCAACCATGACTCATCTTCCAGCTAGTGAAGGAAGGGTCTGGAGGACTATAAATACCATATAACCTACCTCATTTAAGCCAATTGATAAAGAATCCTCCTTCCTCCTTGTCGCACCCCCGGGCATAGCCACCCACACATTTGCAATCATGGCTTATCTTCCTGCTAGTGAAGGAAGGGCCTGGAGTACTTTAGATGTCCTATAACGTACCTTACGTAAGGCAAGTGATAAAGATTCCACCTTCCACTTTTAAGACTCTCTCTCTCTGCCCCCCTTACTCACTCTAAGCCGCATAACTCTTACCCGGCTTACTGCCTATAAATCCTACCATTGACAATGGTCAACATTGTTCCCAAATGATCAGAATACCCAGCTTCACTCCAATCACCCACACTCTTCAATTGGTCTGTAAAAACGCATTGGTTGGGCCATAATTGAAAAAGTGTCACTGCTTGAGATTTTGCATCACATTATAATTATTTGCCATTTTTTCACCAACTGAATGAGGATGCTCAAAATTATTTCATTAAATTGACAAAGTAATTTTTTCTTTTTAATAGCTGAAACTAGAACGAATCATTAAAGCTGCAGCCAGAACTAGTGATACTGTCTACAGATGATTTCTGAAATTATAAATTGCTTTACTATTTAAGTCATTATTTGAGCTCTTCTCCCATTTTTATTGTGTTAAATCATTCTTTCAAGGAACTATTTTGGAAACCTTAATCAACTCCTTTTCACTTGGCTTTAATATGAAATATCAACAAAAGATCACCTCTTTGTCTCAAGTTACGTGGATTCCTGCAACTTTAGAATACGGAACTGTATGTGAATTATTATATAGGACATATACAAATTATCTAAACAAAACTGTATGAGAATTATTATATAGGACATATACAAATTCCTAAATTCCTTGCATCTAAAAGCAATTCACTGTACTTAACTTGAGCGGAGTTATGACTCTTGAAATGCATTGAAGGAAACCTCTATTCTTCTTTTGGGCACTTGAAACCTGAAAACACTACCCGAAATTGTATTCTTATTGGTTTTACTAATTTCTTTTTTATTCATTGCTATTAATTTTTATGAATATCCAGCTGTTCAGAGATCTAGATGTACTGATTCTGTATTTGTAAGTGTTTGCTGCTACATTATAATTGAAAATACTCATGCTACTGCCTGGTTAGTAAGAGATAAATTGTAATCGACTAGGTTATGCATCTTTATCTTCTTTTTCCTCTTTCTTTTTCTCTTATTCAATTTCCTTTTCACCCATTGCAAAAGATCCTAAGCATATGTCAGTCTCTGCCTCATTTTCTATGCATTTTATTTAAAGATATGGCACATGCTAAAGTTGCGGTTAGATAATACAAACCAAGCGATAAAATATGCTGTTTTATTAAAGATTTTGTAAAACTGTCTTAGGGTGTGATCCAAAATTGGTCTCTGTTGAGATAAGCATCCTGACCCCAATTGACAGGTGAATGCATCAGATATGATCATTCTTAGCAAATGCTTCATTCATACTGGTGAATTGAAGTCATAGACATACTATTGTGGATAACTTTTATTTTTTTTAACACTTGTCAAAGAGCTTAATGACTCTTATTTCTTTTTTGGATGTATTAATTATTTAGTCATCGTACTATCTTATTGCTAGAAAGCTAAAACCACCAGCATTGGAAAGCATGATTATTAGGATAGGCATAGAATTCTTTGATAGAAGGTAAGTGGGTTATCTGGAATAGTCCATACAAAAAGTTTCTTCATATAATTTTGTTTTTTAGTGATAAATGATATATTCCTCCTATTTTAATTTAGTGGAAATTAATGAGAATCGTAAACAAAGTTTATCTTTGTGGATACATTCACAAACCTTGATGAGGTATGCTGTGAAGTCATACCTAACATTGAGCAATATTTGTGCAAATACCTATCAGAAAAAAAAAAGGTCCAAATAGCTTCTTTTAGATTTCAACCCACATTTTTATGCTTGAAAGGCTGCGCTTTCACAATAAACCAAGTATTGCTCTTAAAGATTTCTTTTTGTTGATGGTCTGAATCAAGACTCCTGATTACTTAACTGGTACCCTAATTGATTTGTCAAAGTAAACCTAGATAATTTTTGTGGCTAGGGAGCAGTTGTTATACTGAGTGGGAATTGCTGTCATTTATGTTGAACAGCCTAGTTCAAATGAACTGACATTCACATTCTAAAAGCATTGCTCTAGCAATGAACTAAGGCAATAATGCTTTTATAGCAATCCTCAGTACATATTTCCATATTTATGTCTATATGCGTGGATGCATGCACATAGTTGCTGATATTGAATATGGCATGATCATTTATGCATTGCAGAAAAGTGCACAATGAGGCTTGTCTTTTGCACCAATTATCTCCTCAACACAAAGTAAAGAGGAGATATGCGGGGATGGCAGAGATCTTACTTTTGAGTTGAGAAAATGTTTTGGGCAAGTAAAAAGCAAAATTGCTGTGATGATGTTCAACGAAACAAATAGAAGGCCCTTTCAACGTTGTAGGTTTATTTATACTGTAAAACACACGCATACATGTAATGATTTTGCATCAGGCATATTTTTCAAATAGCCTTTGCTACCCAAGGTATGAGGCTTGTCTATTTTTTTTAATATTTATCCGTGAATTTCTATGATTCCATTTGGTTCGGCTTGTCTTTTTTTTTTTTTTTTTTTTAATGCATGAATTTCCATGAGTCCAATTGGTTAATAATTATTTCTAAAGATATGTTAGGATCATTTTAATATTTTGTTCCCATTCTGTCTTATCATACATGAAAGAAAACTGAATTTAAGAGCGTTAAATGATTTTAATTTGAAGTTTTATCTTGATATTGACACAAAGCTTGTATGCAGTTAAAGAATAGACCTGACTAATTGTGATAAATGGCTTACTTGATGCAACTAAGGTTTTTCCTTTTGGTTTTTATAATTGTTATATTTTGAGTGAAGGAGTGTTAGGGTAGCGATAGTTTTCTATTTAGAAAAGGGATACATCATTATATATTCACTCTGATCTGTTAAATAAGAACCTTGAAAATGATTTATTCTCTGTCAACATTAGAGAGAGATACAATTTTAACATCTTCAAAGCATGTTTCTTAGTTATGCATGACCACTGATTGGTCATATAGTCATCTTCCTTCTGTTTAATTGTGGAAATGACGAGGGAAGGACTTGGGTAAGTGTATGATCATAGAGCTTACCAATAACTACCATTATTAGACATTGCAAATCCAGACTATATCAATCTCCTGCTAAACAGTAGAAGAGAAGTAATAGGATACATTTTTATGACTCTTAAACAGGTTTTGGTTGATAAAAGGCCATTTTCATTTAGTTCAATGAAACCTTTGCCTGCATATATCCTTTCAAATGCTATCACTTAGAGGAGCAATCTGAATCTGTTTTGAAGTTAATTGCCATAATATGTATGACAGTATGAGTAACTGCTTATATTTCATCAAAATTGTTGCTGCATTTCTTCAAGCAACTTCATTAGTTACAAATTTGACTTCTATTCTTTTGGTTGCAAATGGCAGTTTATTTTTGTTGCTGCTGCAAAGTATTGTGTTGACATTGCAACCCATCAACATGGATGTTGTGTACTTCAACGGTGCATCAGTCATTCCACTGAGGAGCACCGAGACAACTTGATTGCAGAAATTTCAGCAAATGGGCTTCTACTTGCACAAGATGCATATGGGTAATTCAGTCAGGGAAAATTAGTTTATTACAAATCATTTTACTGGTATAGCTTCTGTTGATATTAACTTTTCAATGGTAAAACATGCTTGTTGTTCTTTGCTTTTCTACTGGTTTCCAACTTTCACTTGTGAGTTGGAACTACATCTAATTACATGACAATGACGTCCTAGTGAAACAGAAGTTTGTAGTCATCTTTATTTCTAGCTGTTTCAGGTGCTCAAGTTATACTGCATATCCAACTTCATTGCTATTGTGTCACCTTTATCAAGGATAATGGCTTTCAGTCTTCAAGTTGATCAGATTTGTTAATGGAATCTGTCTTTGTGGGCTAAGGATGATGGAAGTCTTGGACTTTGTGGTTCTTTTTTCTTCCCCAGAGAGAGTTCTTGAGATTTGTTTTCTTAATTTAGCTTTGCTATATAGACCCAGTAACCACTGGCCGTAAAATACATATAAATTGATATTCAGTTTTTGATGATAGAAAGCTTTTCCGTTTGTTAGCATGATAATGTTTTGGAAAGTGTGGTTGAGTATTGACTGCCCAAGTTTTGGTTATCTTTCTTTGTGTGTATGTCTTTCTATATCTGTTTGTGTGAATTAAGCTCAGGTGGTTTGGTGGTTGATTATTCCCTACCAGGAGTATTTGTTAGAAAGAAGAATGATGTAACAGTGAGCCCTTATATTGCTAAGGTCTCCTTGTTCTTCTAATTTTTGTTTTTATAGGGGTAATATGATCATTTTTATCATAGATTTCGAAATGTACATTACATAACAAGTAAATGCATCGTCAATAGTTATTTTGTTCATTGTCCAAGCAGTTGGATGGATGGTCATGGTTTTTATTTATTTACTTATATTTATTTTTAAAAATTTTTTTTCTGATATGTTGATATTCTGTTTTGGTAGAAATTATGTTGTTCAGTTTATCTTGGAGCTTAAGATCCCATTCGCAATGTCCAAATTGATTTCTCAATTTCAAGGGAACTATGTGCATCTGTCAACCCAAAAATTCAGCAGCCACGTGGTTGAAAAATGTCTTGTAGTGTTCAGCGATGAAATGCGCTCTAAAATTCTCTCTGAATTGCTGTCTGCATCTCACTTCAAACAGTTGCTGCAAGACCCGCATGCAAACTATGTTGTCCAAACAGCTCTTCGTGTTTCTGAGGTCGGGAAATCAGCATCCTTTTCTGTGTCATTTGTGGATTTGAGCTAGTCTCTTCTATATCTGGAGTTACAACTTGACAAGATGTAGGTTTTGATGCACTTTACCATGACATATGAGCTGTTCCTTCTTCAAGTTTGGTATCTGGAGGTTTATTTACATATTTTTTAGTAATAAAATGTTTGTCATCTGAAAAGATGTGGTAAACCAACCAATGCAATGGCTCAACTAATGGAATTTTCCAATTGCATGATACATAAATGATAATTGGAAGAGTCCTGGCTCATATATAGTAGGATTTGGGGGGCTGACATAGATATGTCAGTTCGGTAACTTGTGATTAGTACCATGGGATTAAAATTCAGTGATCCAAATGTATTCATGTTTTTTTTGAATTAAAATAGTATGAATGCATGTAGACCGTTGGATTTTACATCAATATCATGGAACTGACAAAGCAGTGCTATGTCAGCCTCCTTCTTTTTCTATATAATATCCATTTCAATGTTCTAATCTTGCTTTTTGACACAGGGTTCTCTTCACAATTTGCTAGTTGATGCAATTGAATGCCACAAAGCGAACTCGCAAAACAGCCCATATTCCAAGAGGATTTTCTCCCAGAAGCTTCTGAAGAAGTGATGTACATTTTGCACATGTTGGTAAGAATGTTGTTCACCCAGTAGTATGTGTTTTCTACTGCTTTTGCGATTTTATTTTATTTTATTTTTTTTACAATCTATGGACACCGGATCTTTGGCCATAAGAGCATGCTGATGATCTGATATGTTTAGAATTTTGCTTCTATGGGTTTTGAGTATTTGGGCTTGCATGGAATTGGCTTCCATGAGCTCCGCAGTATGCAGAAAATAATGCCATTTTGCTTCCTGTTGCTTAGGTCCGGACATGCTCTGTATTATTCTGTTGTCAATGTATCTTCTAGATACCATCATCTCTTTATTTGTGGATTTTTTTTTTTTCACTGTATGAGTTGGTATACCGTATAGAATGACATGCTTTTCTTTCCTATATTGCACATGTGCAGGGTATCTGCTTTGTGAATTATTTAGTGTTTTTTTTGGGCATTTAAGAAAAATATCAATTTATAGCTAAGAATTAGAATTAGTTGCAGTTAAGCTTGAGAAAATAATTGAATCCATAAACTTTTATTAAAAAAAAGTAAGTTTTGACCCACTAAACTAGCCTTGCGGACTCTCGGTTATTTTCTTGAACATTCTTAATGCAAATATAGATTATTTGTCAATGTTTACTTTGTGATTAGATATTGTTGTCACGTTGAGCAAATAAAACAATTGGCCCAGTTATGGATGCATTTGGTGCACTAGATTTTGTTGAAAATTTCTGAAATTTCTAAAAATTATTTCACTTTTTTATCTTACTACACGAATCATGAACTCACAATTTATTTCATTTTATCTTACTTTATCTCACTTTTCATTATTCCAAACACACCCTATGTCTATAGCCAAAAAAGACTGTAAGTACTTGTAAGAGTTTGTTCATGTTCATTTTTCAAGGTTAACGAATGAGCTCAAATAAAAATATCAAACTCATTTATTAAGCATGCCAAACATAAACAGGTGTTAGCTTTGCTCGTATATGTACGCCAATGGTTCATTTAGCCCCCGTTTGGTAACGTTTCCGTTTTTTATTTTTTTGTTTTTATTTTTAAAATTTTGAAAACTTACAACAAAAACATGTCTGTTAAAATCTGTTTCCGTTTATTTGTTTCCAAAAAAATGAAAACGACAACAA
>JAVXUM010000036.1:4905970-4916158 GCA_035590655.1 Pouteria glomerata
GTAAGCCCCTTCAACAACCATCATGATCATATGTTACTACCGGCTAGGTCAAACCTGCTGAACATTTGTCAATAGGCTACGTTTGTTTTAATATAACTAAAATAAAAAACTTTTAAAATATGTATTGGAAAAACACTTTTACCCGTGTGTTCCACCCAAAAGATTTTACATTAAAACAAACGGAGCCTAACTCCCACCCACAAACTCCGTGCCTCTTCTTGAGTTAGTTGACCATTTTTTCATATTTTCTCCTTCGCCAGTCATAGTTAAATTATGAAAAAAAGCAGTTGACTCAAGCTCGCAAAATTATATCAGATCAACAGTCACACTGGGTACATTCAGTTGATTATAGAACACAGAGAGAGAGAGAGAGAGAGAGAGAGAGAGAGAGAGAGAGAGAGAGAGAGAGAGATCATTGAGCAAGGAACTGAGATGCCATCCAAAAAACACATTTCTAAATCAAGACTGAATGACAGTGTCCGGTATAATGTACATTGTGTTAACAAACTGCTGGCAGTTGCATTAACTAAGTAGAGTCAAAATTCTACCTCACTTTATATAAATCATGAAAAAAAGATGGGTCTTCAGATTCTGCTAATCAAACTGCTGTCGAAGTTGCATTTCGGTCTCGCTCTTCCAAGTGGCATGCGATGACTGCCCTTTCATCCTCTTACTCTTCTCCTTTTCTTTAATGATGGATCCCTTCTTCTTCAGAGTCACGCTGTTTGTGTCTGCAGGAGGACGATCACCACATACTGGGCAGACCATTCCTTTCGCATTAGAGTATGTCTTAGGTATTCCACAACGTGGGCACATCCTACAAACGCAAGACTTCGGACTAAGTAAAGAAACTCACTCGCAATTTTTTTTTTTTGGCCCGCATGTAATGCCAAGAAAATAAGATCATTTTTTTAATCACAGACACATGCAAATTGGGTGTTAGCAACTTTGAGTAGGGGCTGAAAGAGCTCTTTGTATGGTCTGGGTTGCTGTCAGTTATTTAGGGAGTGCAGAATTAGCAAGACGAGTAGGGGCAAAGAGTGAAAGCTAAAACAAAATCAACGGATTTGAGGGTGATTACAATTAATGTTATGTTTGTTTCATTGGATATGAGGTTGGATGGGAAGTAGCATCATGCTCTTAATTTTTTTATTGATTAAAATTAAAAGTGGATATTATCTCCTATCTAATCTCATATCCCATTAAACAAACGAGCTTGAGTGTTATAATTAGCCTTTGATAATTAATATATTCTTAAATCCAGGACCACACGTACACTTGTACAGATATAAGAGCAGCACATACACTGTAAACATGGGGGGGGAGAGAGAGAGAGAGAGAGAGAGAGATGTCTTTGTGGCAGGTCTTAAAAGAAAGAAGGTGCATACCTCAGGAGCTCTGCTGCATCCTCAGCATTTGGATTGGTTGCAGTTGCCATGCGCTTGCTTCCTTGTGCTGTGTTCAGTGAATTATTAGGTTGAATGGATGACAGTGAAGCATTACCATCAATTTCACTTCTTACACGCTCATGAATTCCGACAAGTTGCGCTTTAGCCTCAACTACAGAACCTAAAAGAGTATAACAGTAAATTTCATGACATTATTTTTTTTCCCCGCAATCAAAGGGAGAATCATGAAAAGGAGTCAAGATTTTCCAAATGTTAAAGAAAATCTAAGTGGGATGAGTGCATGTGTACCAACCCCTTAATCATAATCTGAAGTGCTAATATGCTGCAACACCTTGGAATTCATAAGCTACTACTGCTTCAGTTAATGGTACATTTGTTTTTTTTCCTTATAATCATTTTCTCCAACATGAATACTTTGATGCATCAGTACCTCCCCTTTTGATTCTGCAATTAACTTAATCTCCTGAAAAAACATCTTCAATTATTGCTTCAACAAAGCCTGCAATAAAGTTTATGCAGAAAACTGCTTAACCTAGGACAGGACCAGAAGAAGTCAAAGTGCAGGCACAGATAGGTTTGGATGGGATAACAATTACAATAGACCACGAGTGTTTATAGGCCTACGTGCTGGAGAATGGATGAGGGACTTGGTAGTATTAAAGAAAAAAGCTTGAAGTGGCCTGGATTGGAAGGCGATAAGTTGCTGAAATTTCCAAACTACTGATCTAAGACTTTTTGGCTGGCAACTAATTGGGGGCTGTTTGGGTGTTCCAGAATTCAATACACTGAAGTTTTAAATCCTCTTCTAATGGATTTTGATTTAAGCGGTACAATGATAACATGTTATCAAATGCACTCAACAAAGATTATAAATGAAAAATTTTGAAACCTGAGCCCTGAATACTGAATAGAGTTATCAAGCAACCCCTGAGTTGTCATTATATGACATGACATGATATCAACTTTCTCCAAGTATTCATCCTTACAATTACCTGGTGCATATGGTTAAATTGGCATTCCATTCATAATCTTCAATTGATGAAGAAGAAGAAAAAAAAATTGATCTTTATATGCATTCTCACACTTAATGCTGGAGATAGTAGATGGTAAGTAGGCGTGTAAATAAATCAAACCAAATTGACTAGTGGGGTGCATGAATTTGACTCAATAAGTTTAACGTCCTTTAAAAATTGGTTCATGTTTGGTTTGTTTACCCCTAAAGTCAAACTTGAGTGAAGTTCTAGTTGAATCGATGCCGAGTCGAGCTCTACCTATTTGATATTTTTACATTATATTTATTTTATTGAGCCAAATTCTAGTCATGTTCAATAGTATTATTAGTTTATATTCGAGGCTAGTTTAAGCATGACCAAATAGAACTAAAGCACACCCCCTTGCATTTGCATTAAACAAAAACTAAATCAGTATATTAAAAAAATATAAAAATGAATTTTTTATTGGCACCGTTTGGTGCAAAGTAAAAAAAAAAAAAAAAAAAAAATACTACAAATCTTTACTAACACAAATCACCAAACTATAGAATTAAAATTTTTTATTCTTTTATAATTTTATACAATTTTATACAGCTCTAAACACATCCACATTGAATTATAAAGCTACTATCAAGACAGACAGATTCAAATTTGAAAATCAGGACGGCACATAATTGATTACTCACCCGTGGGCAAATTCTTCTTATCTTTACGATTTCTCGGACAACCACGCCGCCACTGCTTGTCGTCAACACCTCCGGCCGCCGAAGCTTGTTCTTCAACGCAATTATTGAGAAACTCCGGCGGCCCAGAAACCTAGAATAATTAAATGATGAATAACAAAAATGAGAGGTTAGTCCAAATTTCGATTCAAATTCTACTGAATCAACAAAGAATACGAACAACTAAATGAAACTGCACAAGATTTACTTCGGAGAAAGCGTCGAATGCGGAAGGAAGAGAAGAACCGCCATCGGAGGAGGAGGAGGGTTTTGGGAGGTCGAACAAGGGCTTGCTAGCGTAATCGGAGATGTCGGGATTGTCGTCATCGCCTTCTGAGGAGTTGTGAAGCTCGAGATGATCGATATCTGCATTTTCTTCTCCTTCGTCGGCCGACGAATAGCCCTGGATGAGTGGTAAGCTCATTGTGACCCCTCAGTGCCTGCAGAAGAAAAGGGTAAATTACGATAAGGCGGGGATATCTCTGCAAAAAAATAAATAAATAAAAATACGTCAGAAACCTAAAAAAGTAAGAGTTAAATACATCAAGATAACTGTAATTAACATAAATCTCACTAATGTACCCCTTATTTAAAAACATCAGGTATTTTTTATTTTGAATTTATGTGTTTTATGTTCTCAAAATTTTCAAATATAGAAACAAAAAATATATTTTTCTTATTTTGAGTTAAAAATACTCAAAATAATTTTTTTTCCTTTTTTATTTTATGTGTAAATTTATTTTCTTAAACTTATTTTTTTATTAATTTTATTAACAAGTAAGACTTTAATTTACTTCTTATTAATCAGCTTTCAAAATTAATTGAGATGTACATAATTTATCCTAAATGTTCTATGTCATCAAAAGATAAATATAAATATATATCTTTGCATTACCTGGTCGAATAGTCGAGGTGCGCACAAATTGATCCAGACATACTGAGTTATAAAAATATATATATATATATCTTTGCATTGTTTCTCATTTTACGAAATTGTGTAACAAAATTAGAGCCCATTTTGGGGTAAACAAATACAAAAAACTACTAAAAGTTGAGTTGTTACAGTAATTTAGTGTTTAGTGAAATATCAATTTTTGTTACTTTTCTGCTCTGCTACAGTAAATCATTATTACAGCGGACCTCATTTTTTTCACTTTTCTATTCTATTACAATAAAAAATTTTATCAAACACACAAAAGTTACCACTTTTTTACTCTACTACAGTAATAATTTTAGCAAACACTAAAAAAGTTACAAAAAATTGTTAAAAGTTATATTTTCATTCACAAATAGACTAAAAATTACAACTCATAAAAAATATAAAAAAATTATTAAAAGTTAAATTTTTTTGCGGCTGCCAACACACCCTTAGTTTTTGCAACTCTTTTTTCTTAATATCTTAATTTTTTGCTTAATTTCACTTTTTTTTAAAATTTTTCTTTATTAGTAATTAATTAGTAAAAAGTATAAATAAAAAATTTGAGAAAAAAATTAAGCACCATATACACAGTAAATATACGTTGGCACTAATTGATATAAAAAATTAAAATTATTCGCTCTATATTAGTATAAACTAAATGAAAGATTTTTTAGATGGTAAAAATATAAAAAAATTAGCGTAAAACAGTAAAAGATTAAGATAAATAGTAACAAATAAAAGAATTTTACAATAATAAAGACTAAAATAAAATAAACAGAAGAAATAAAAATAAGTACACAGTAGAAAACATAAAAATAAAAAATAAAGTACATGAATTATATAAATAATAATATAAATTATAAAGTTGCAATCATAATTTAATTCTACAATATTTTAATTATCACATAATAATACTAAATTAGGTATTAAATACATATATAATGTGGTTTTTGTGCCTAGAGTTTTATTTAATATCTAATTGAATTACGTTAACTAAGTTTGTATTAATTTTAATAATTACATTTACTATTTATTTGTTTAGAATATAATTATTGATTAATAAAAATTATATCATTTTTAATAATTATTTTAGTTGAAGATATTTAATTTTTATTTAAACATATTTATTAAATAAGAAAGGATAAAAGTTTTATTTGTTGAAGTTTATTTTTTGTTATTATCAAACATTCATAACATTTCTTCTTTTCTTTTTTAATTAATATTTATTAACATTTATTCATTTTAATTATTAATGATTTTGATAATTATTAATTAATTAAAATTATGCTAATTTTAATAATTAATGGATTATTTGGCAAGTTGAGGCATGTGTATCAATTACATTGCGTAGAATCTCATATATAATTTGATTAGATTTGATTTGACTTGATTTAAAATATTATAAGATTTTAAATAATAAAAATTACCATTTACGAGAACATTGGCAAAATTTTTGTAAAAAAAAATTAAAAAAAAAAAGAAGGGAGAAAAGCCTGAGCCAGCAGCGAAAATCTTGGACTTTCCTTTCTCTGCTCTCTCAAATTCGTCCTCGTTTTAGAACTGAATTGGACCGAGAGTGTTCGATTCTCTCCTATGTTCTCTCGTAATTGTCGCGTGAGAACGAATTAGACCATTGACCACTAGGACCTACTTTTATGGTTATTTTTGAGTTTTCTCCAGCAAGCCCAAACCCAAAATAGTTACAAAATCGAAGTTGTTTCTACAAGAACAGCTCATCAAGCGGGGGAGTTTTCCTCCGGGGACCCTTTACTTCTTTTTTAAGCGCCGGCCGTGATCTTTAAATTGAAACAGAGAGAAATCAAATATACACACGCATAGAGAGAGAGAGAGAGAGAGAGAGAGAGAGAGAAGTGGCTTCTTTTTCCGTGTGAGGGATTGAGAGGTTCGAGGTTTGATTCTTGTGGGTTTTGGTGGTGGGTATGGACAAAGTTTTCGGCAAGCTTCGGAGCTTGGATGCTTACCCAAAAATCAATGAGGATTTCTATAGCCGTACGCTTTCCGGCGGCGTCATCACCCTTGTTTCCTCCATCGTCATCCTCTTGCTCTTCTTCTCTGAGCTGAGTATGCCTTCTCTCTTTCTCTAAACTTTCTTTACTTCAGCTAACCCAGGGTTCTTTGTCTGGCTTTTTATGGGATATTATTGTGTAATTATATACTTATTTCTGTATTCAGTTTCTGTCACCTATATTAATGCAATGCAATTTTGGATTTACTTGTTGGTTTAGGATAGCATACCCCCCAGTGGATTTGTCCATATAGAACTTATACTAAAAAGGGTTGTTAAATTCAGAAAAAACCAATTACCAAAAAAAAAAAAAAAATTCGGAAAAAACCATTGTGAAAGTTTTTGTTTATGATATAATTTTCCTTTGCAGGAAATGATAGGACTCTAATTTTAGTTTCTCACAGTCCAAAAAGTACTAGTGCATTATGGTTTGAGGTCTAATTTTAGTTGGTTTGGAATGCTAATGCCATTTCCTTTTGCTATTTGTTAGATAATAATATCTAGACTTGGAATTGGTACCTTATTTTGTCACAGAGAGAAACAAACATGGGCTCTCCCAAGTATTTCAGTTGTTACTTATGCAGTTCCTTTTCCCCTGAAGAGGCCAAACAACTTAAGTGCTAAAGCCCTGAAATACGTAAAATAAGAAAATAAAACAATATGATTAAAAAGACTCTAGATTGAATTCAAATTACTTAATCGGAAATTTCATGTGAAACTTGCATTAACTAGGCTTTGCGACTCAATGTCCAAGCGAAGTTCCGTCCTACCAATTTGAAGTTTGACTGTGACTAATTTTCATTTAATGGGTTGAGCTGTATTGACCGATGTCCATATAGTTGTGGTAAACCTCCCAGATTATGCAGAGAAAAAAAGAGCACAAAATGTTGTGACATCATCATAAGCATAGCTGAATGACCAATAGATTCTTGAAAAGAGCTTCAGAATTTCTCGGGCAAAAGAAATGTCACAGGGAATTGGTATCACACAACTACTAATATAATTATATCACTATTCGTTTCTTAATTATGGTAATCATTTGATATCACACAACTGCTAATATAATTATATCACTATTCATTTCTTAATTATAGTAAATATTGTTCTTCCAGATGTCAAGCATAGGATCTACTGCGATTTGTTTGTTTGAAGTTGTTAACTCTTGTTCATAATACATGCTTTATTCTGATTTCAGGGTTATACCTCCACACTGCAACTGAAACAAAGCTTGTAGTAGATACTTCGAGGGGAGAAACCCTGCGTATCAATGTAAAGATCTTTTTTTTTTTTTTTTTTTTTTTTTTTTTTTTTTTTTTTTTTTTCTGAGATATTAATTAACTCCCACCTCATCTATTATTATCATTGATATCTATTTTGATACTTGCTTCTGCATTTGCAATCCACTGCATGTATTGGAAATTGTTCGTATGTTAAATGCCTTTACAATGTTTTAGTACCCATCGGAGGTTTTGATCGCAGTTCTCATAAAGTTTTGAACCTGTTAAGGTGGAAGAATCTTTTCTTGTGTAAATAATAACTTCTGATTTTTTAAAATAGAAACTACTTGATATATTGCTTCGTATTTCTGTTTCGTGCAAGTTATCCAATATGTCACTGTTTTATTAATCAATGACCCCCTTTGCCTTGAAGTGCAGTTTGATGTTACTTTTCCTGCCATTCCATGCTCATTACTCAGTGTTGATGCCATGGATATCAGTGGAGAGCAACACCTTGATATAGTATGTGCTGTTCAAAGTTGCTTTATGCCAATTCATTACAGTTTTCACAATGCTATCCTATCACGCATGTGCAGTGATACCTCTTGTTTTAATTGCTTATTTTACTACGTGTTTATTACTTCTGACCTAATTTCCCCCAACATTTATGTTCGTTTCCTCTTACTGATTGGTCATTTACCTCTGCTTTAAACTTGCAGCGACATAATATATTCAAGAAAAGAATCGATTCTCATGGAAATGTAATAGAAGTTCGACAGGATGGAATTGGTGCCCCTAAGGTTAGTGGAAGTGCGACACTGTAACTAAATTTCTTCAAGAATTTTGATCTACATATGTTGTATAAGTTGAGGCCAACATTTGTATCATATTGTTCCTCAAATGATCTCTTGTTATGAAGTTGGATGCCTGGACACGTACCGAAACGCAATAGTTGTACGCAAGTCCATGTTAACATAAATTAGGAGGAACGTACGAACACAGTATTGTGGGATCAGTATCTTTATTAAAGTATGAGCAATTCATATTGCATTTCTGGATTATTTTTTCTACAAGATGCAGGTAGAAGATGATTTGCTTTATCAGATGGCGAACACATTTTTCCTTCGTGGTAATTTAATTTGCTTGGATTTAGAGAATAAGAGTCTTATTGATAAATGTGCCAACATTCTGGACTTGGTCCTGAACTGTGATATTGCTCTTGTGTGATTTTAAAGAGGGTTTCAGTTACCTTAAAGTTGTTTGGAGCTCCTTTTGAGCATGATGTCGGGGTGCTTTTGCGGGTTCTGCTGCTTTGGACACAAGGTCATGTGGAATGGCTTGTTTTGGGGCATGGAGCAGATGCAATTGGCTCGGTGATTAATGTTGGCTATTTGATGCATTATATGGGGGATAGATGCATTCATTGTTCAAAGGAAAATATTTTGTCATTTCCCTGGTCTGATGTAGTGATTACTGCCATATTGCATGATGCTGGCAGCATGGCACTTTGAGGTGCAAATCGTGCATTTGCTTGTTTTCAGAATGTTTATTGGATTTTCTTTTCAAATTGGAAGATATTTTATATTTGGAAGATCTTTTATGAAACTGTTTTTTTTTTTTTTTTAATAAGTAATGTAGAGATTGAGAGTTGAACCTAAAATCCTGAACCCATGAGTTCTCAAAGGCAGCTAGTTGTTATGAAACCATTTGAAGCAAGAGCCTCTTGGATGTTGGGGGAAAAAAAAAAAGAAAAAGAAAAAAAAACACCAAGCATTATCAACTTATATTTTGAGTATCTATCACATTTAACAGAGTAGACTTATGGAGCTATGCCTTCTCAATTTCTTTGTCTATCTATCCCATTGTTTCCTCAATTTGAAGGGGATTTGAGAATTTTTGAAGTAACCTCCTTTTTCTATTTTCATTTTTTAACACGATCCATTGGAATGATTGGTATTCAGTTTGCTCTTTGATGGATTGTGTTTGAAGAGACTAAGGTTTTTCAACCAGGTTTTATTGCAAAGGTGATTGTGGAGATATGTTTGTTGAAGAAATGACCTTGGACTGATAGGGATGGAGGAGATGTATGGCAGAGAGGGGGCAATTGGTCTTCTCTTTTAAGTCTGATCAGCCTTTTTGGTGGGGTCATTTAAAGAGCATTTGGAAGGATGAGAGGGATTTACTAGGCATTCCTTTGTAATGTGAAGGGAGTAAGGGTGATGTTATGGCTTTATGATTGTTTTCTGATGGCCCTTTGATGCTTGATTTCTTGGATCTTGTTAAGATTAGAAAAATGTTCTGAACAGAGGTGTGGCTTGCAGTCCTTGTTTTCATGGCCCTACAAATAAGGGAGACATAATTGATGGTAGATTCTTTGGTATATTGTATGATTGGTTTCTGTTGCTTTGTGAGGGTTTATGTGGGCAAAAGGCAGCAATTGGTAAATTAGCGGGAGTTGGTGTTGGAGAGACTATAGAATGTTGATTCTATGATGAAATTTTTTGATATGGGGCTTTTCCTTATTTTTTTGTCTTGTGTTATTAGCGGGGTAAAATTGTTTTATAAGGAGCTATAGGGGGCAACTTTCTGTATGTGCCTTTTACACAAAAACATGAGAGCTTATACATGAAAAAAATCTGTTAAGTGTCAAAAGGGAAAATGATTTTGGGGAGGGAGGCAGAGGGTTGCATTATAGTCTTATGTGGTGTAAGGCAATATTTGACTGTTGACATATCACTTGTTAACTATTTGCAGTATAGTACAGAGAGGAGGTGGTTTTTGATGGGTGTTCTCTCACTTTTTGGTTGGACCATGATTGTGGTATTATTTTTGCTTATATTTTTGTTCTTGAGGCTGCTGTACCTCTTAAGTATTTTGCCGCGACATTCTGGAGCCTCGGCGGG
>JAVXUM010000036.1:5004595-5015301 GCA_035590655.1 Pouteria glomerata
AAAAAAAAAAAAAAAAAAAAAAAAGAAGTAGAAGAAGAGAGAGAGAGTGAAAGAGAGTGTTTGAAAGAAAACAAATTAAAAAAAAAAAAAAAAGTACAATTTTGATAATATGTGTTAAAATTTAATTGAACGAAAATATAAAATATAGTTACAATTTGATAAAATTTAAGCATCCAAACAAAACCAAAGCAAACCTTTACAAATTTTTATAAAATTCAAATTTTCTGCCTACTTGCCAAATAACAAGATTATAACTTCTACTATACTGAGTTTTTTTTTTTTTTTTTTTGCACTTCAAAAACTTATTTATTCACTTTAGGCTAATCCATACAATCGCAATTTACAGTGCTCTGATTCTCCTCCACGCAAAAGTAAGTCTTTGAATTTCAGGAAAGCTTGCATAGTGAGCAAACTATCTGACCCAGCTTGATGGCTCTTTCCGGCGACTCGATCAACCTGAAGCACCTTCGCCAGCCGCTCTAAGCCGCCGTACAATCCGCCGCAGTACTCCATCATATACTTCAGGTCGTACACAGCGTGACCAAAATAGACTCTAACCAGACACATGAACGTGCCGAGATCCTCCGGCAGCTTTTTCTGCAACAAGATCTTGATCAGGAACCCAAAATCGTAGGTGCTGTGGAAGGTGACCCAGGTTGTCGCCGGTGAAAAGAATTCCAGAGTCGACAACAAGACCGCGAAGTCGCCGGAGTCGATACCCTCCTCCCTGTTTCTCTCAAAGTTGATCCCCTGTTTCCTCAACATGGCAATCGAGTCCGCATTATAAACGTCGGTGTAGACATCGAAGTCCCTGAAATTGAACTCCCAGACGTATGAATAGTCCGTTTTGAAGTCGGGAAGTTCACCGGCGGCGTCGGAAAGGGTGAGGCCGACCTGAATGAGTTTCAGATTGTCAACATTGGTCCTCATTGCGAGGTAGTTGAAGGGAGGAGAACTAGTACGAGGGAAGGGGAAAATTGTCCCTGGAAACTCTGTGTCCATCGCAACGTAAGGAAACTCTCCAAGCACTTTTTTAATCAAATCAAACTCTTCACTCAAATTCCTAGCCCAGACCTCACGAACCTTCACTGGCTTCTTGGGACAACCCATGGTTTCTCTCAGAGACAATGCCTTTTGTTTTTTCTCCAGGTTCTCTGTTTACGTGTATATATATAAAGAGAAACATTGTTTCCTAATTTGAGAGTAGAGTTCAGATTTTGTTTCCTAATTTGGAAGGATGTATTTGATTAGATTGTATTTCATTTAATCCAATTTGGTAATGTTTTTATTTTCTACTTTTTTTTTTTAATATTTTCAAAATTTTACAATTAGGCAACAAAAATTTATTTGTTAAATTTGTTCATATTTTTTTATTTCTAAAAATAAAAACTTAAACAAAAAAATAAAAAAATATTTTTATTCTTTTTTTCTGTTACAAATATTTGTCAATTTTAAAATTTTATTCATTTCTATTGCATCACATTAAAATAAATTATTTTATTTAAATATTTTATTAAACTAAAATTATTCATGATAAATAATATAATTAAATTGATTATTTAAATTAATATGTAATACATTTTATTAATTTATTTTTAATAAATAATTAAATTAATTAAAATAAATTAATTTAATTAATACGAAATATATTATTAAATTATTATTAGCAAATAATAAAATTATATTAATTAAATTAATTTGGTTTAACCATTATTTTAATTAATATAAAATAAATTTTATTAAATTATTTTAAATAAATAATTATTTTAATTTAATTTAATAACTAATTTAAATTAAATGATCTAATTGATATTAAATACATGTTATTCAATTATTTCTAATAATTAATAAAATAAAATTAATTAATTAAAACTAAATTTACTAACTAATTTAATTAAAATTAAATATATTTTATTAAATTATTTTTTGTAAATATTATGATTAAATTAATTGATTTAATTTGATTTAATAATTATTTTAATTTAACTAATTTATTTGATATGAAATATATTTTATTAAATTAGTTTTAATCAATATCATAATTAGATTATTTAAATTATTGTGAGATTTATTTATCATAATTACATTGTTTGAATTATTATGAAATATATTTTATGCAATTGTTTTTAATAAATAATATAATTAAATTATAATTAATCTATTTCATATTACTGAATTAAATGATATAATAATTATACTTTAGTCAATTGTTTTTAATAAATAATATAATTAAATTATAATTAAATATATTTATATTTATTGAATTAACTTATTTTAATAAATAATTTAATCAAGTAATTTAATTAATTAATTAAATTTAAATGAAATATATTTTGTTAAATTTAATTAATTTTTAAAACTATTAAAATTAAATATTTTATGAAAATAAAAAATTAATAATTATTAACAAAATTATATTTTCAAATATAATTTTAATTTTCATTTTAAAAAAAAAAATGATAACAAAAAATATAAACAAAAAATGATAATATTACCAAACGACCTCTTAGTAATCAACCCTTATATGATTTGATGAAATTTACTTCCTAAACATTCCGTTGAAAGTGGAGTTCGGATTTTGTTTCCTAAACATTTAGAACGATGAATTTGGTGAATTTGACTTCATTATTTACGTTTGTATTTAAATGTATATGTATACACACACGCGCCCCATATACATTTATTTAATTTCTGATTCATCAGTTACCGAACCATTTGGTTAATTCACGATTGCGCGGGCGCAAACCCACAAAAAATGACATTTGTTGATGAAGAGGCTGCAAAGATTTTATGTTCTATTGTCAAAATGTCAATCATGTCCTTAACTAAACGAGCTAAATTTTTGTACAACTCTCAAGTCTGTTAGATTATTGGGTATCTGAATTTTGTATTCTATTAGAAGGGTGTTTGGTTTGTTAAAATATATCAAACTCATTAATTTTTACTAATTTTTTTGAATTCTCTTCTGATCAAATTCTTCATATGTCACTTTTACATTAATTTTTTGTATTTTTATTATACTTTTTTGTCATCCAAACACTCTTGATTATTGAGTCTCTGAATTTTGTATCTAAATTTATAAAACTTTTTGGTTTACACGACTAGAAGAATTTTTATTTATTTATTATTATAATAAAAAATTTTGATTGAAGAACTAGTTTGGAAGTTTGATTTTCTAATATACAAGAAATTGATTTACAAGGATGAAGACATAAATGTGTTGTTTGGGAAGAAATTAATTGTAGGTTTCTTTCATATAAAGTCAAGGTGGAAATGAATCAAACCGATCTAAAAGAAAAATTTAGACTTGAAATCAATTCGTAAAATAGTTCGATTAAATCAAAACGTTGTCGTTTTAGTTTAAAATAAAATAAATAAAATCTTATAAAAATATAATAAAAATATTACTTTTTTAGATATATAAATATGGTATAAAACATATATATATATATATATTATTTTATTCAACCGATTCGTGAGTTTTTGAGTTAAACTTTTTTAAACTCAAACTTAATTTTAAATGAGTTACAAATCAAGTTTGATTCGAACTCATTTTAGTCACGGATCAAACCCGACTCAAATTTTTTTTTGGAGCCAATTTGAAGAGCTCAAAATAAGTTCAGTTAATTTACACCTAAAGTAGAGGAGTTTGTTGTAAAGGCTTTCTTCAAGGATGAATCTTTCATTCGACCATTCTTTTAGTTCTCTCATTTTGACTTCCGCCTAGAAGACTTGCAAGAGAGAATTTAAACGCTTTCATTGAGAGAGATTTTGTGCCACTGTTCATTATTTGTGGATGAATTAGTAACTTTATTTGCTGTTGACAATGGAGTTCAAATACTAAACATTACTGATGTAAAGAGGAAAGAATTAAGGAAAGAACTATCTTTTTGAGTTATTTTTAGGTGGCATCCTAAAATAGCTTTGAAGCCTTTGATTAGTTATTTGGGGGTGCCTCCTTGTATTTTTCTTAATCCATTGAGCTTGCCCTTTGGAGATGATAGGGTATCGCAGATCTCAGTACATTGACTTTACAGATAATATACATCCTACTTGTGGAGAGAGAGAGAGAGAGAGAAATGAACATTTATGAACTTTTGGGGTAATTCATATGGAACCCCCTATTTTTTTAAAGACCCATCCACTGTCCATAGCTTAAACAAATAAAAAAGAACATTTGGTCAATTAAACTGAATAAAAATCTAGAATTGCCAATAATTCGATAAATAAACATTTATACAATCAGAGCGTTGTCAACATTGATGAAATACAAATATTTTACATTAACAGACTTACTAACTGCCTGCTTGCATTTTCAAAATTCTTCCTTCCTGTCCTGGGTAAGTACATGCAATGACAGCCAACATTAGCTGGCTAATCATGGGAGGGCTTCAGCCTACAATGGTTAATATAACCCTAGTTCGCCTAATGCAGCTCCGCCAAAATACGCAGTTACGCCCTTCAAAAAGCTGTTCACATAATTTTTTTCAATCTGCATATGTAAACCAACCAGATTTTAACACGCAAAAGTAAACAATGACAACATTGACAGGTGCTTGTGAACGGGTAGCCATGAACCAATTAATTCACACGCTGCTCCAGCATGGTTCGATTGAAGCTTAACTCAAGTTCGAATTCAAACTTTTTCTATGACTTGTTTAAAAGCCAATGTCAAACCGTGCTCAACTCGAAATCTTGCTTACCAATTTCACCAAAAAAAGAAAAAAGAACATATATAGACATATATTTATAATATTTTAAACTAAAATAATGTCATTTTGATTTAATGAAATAATGTCATTTAGT
Organism: Pouteria glomerata; assembly: GCA_035590655.1. Classification (NCBI taxonomy): domain Eukaryota; kingdom Viridiplantae; phylum Streptophyta; class Magnoliopsida; order Ericales; family Sapotaceae; genus Pouteria; species Pouteria glomerata. The sequence continues at coordinate 5,009,402 of JAVXUM010000036.1, forward strand.
TTGCTCAAATTATTCATTTTAAATTATAATCTTTTAAACCAAAACAACATCATTTTTGTTATTCAAACTATTCGCGAGCCGAACTCGAGTTGTATGTTATTTGTTGAAGCCAAGTTTGAGTAGGCTAAAGCTCGGGTCGGCACTACTTGTAAACAACCAAAAATATATCATCTAGTGGCACCAGTACCTCGACACACAATGGCGGGGAGGAAAGCCATGAAAGTTCTTCCACTTCGTGCAAGTCAACGTTCCGAGGTAAGAACATAATGATATTAGGTGTTATTGTTTGAGCTATTTGAAACAGTGAATACCTGCACACAAGCCCAAATAGATAGATTTAAAAAAAAAAAAAGGTGAGTAAGAATCTGTGAGTACCGAAGACATCAAATGCACAACACAACATTACTCATTTTGGAAGAACAAGAACAACACTGGACAATGCATGCATCATTAAGTACTGAATGACATCCAAAGCGCAAGCAGAACCCTTTATTTCTACTGACCAAACGGTGCATGGCAAAGCACCACAAACTTCTGAAAATATTAGCAGATGCATATACTTTAAGGCCCCATTTGGCAGCACAATAAAGTGCAAAAAATAACTAAAAGTTGAAAAATTAATGTTCAGTTTAACATCAACTTTTGCTACTTTTTTGCTCTGTTATAGTAATTTGCTTTTTACTGAACACACAAAAATTACTAAAAGTTGTTAAAAATTGCTAAAAATTACTAAAACTGTCAAAAATTTTACCGAATACTCAAAAGTTGCAAAAAGTTACCAAAAATTGCAACTTATTTCACCAAACATAAAAAATTGTAACTAGCTACTTTTGAGTAAAAATTACTAGAAATTGTCAAAAATTATGCCTCCAAATGCTCCCTAAGAATGTGGCTATGAAACTGGACCAAGTTCACCGAACTGGACAAGTAGTTTTGTGACCTAGTTTGGATGCTATGTTGTATGAATACCTCGGGATATGCAATTTTGACTCTCTCTCTCTCTCTCTCTCTCTCTCTCTCTCTCTCTCTCTCTCTCAGCCTGTCAAAATCTCTGCATTTAGCTTGACATAGCAAATGAATTAAAGATTTAAACCTTCACTCAGTTGATGAATAAATAGACATGAGCATCACCACGTACCCATCTTTTGGCTTCAATAAATCAAGGGTAAAATTTTCGATTGTTTTATATGATGGACCCCCCCATGGTGGAGCGAGAAACACTACGTCCCCCTAATAAACAAACACGAGTAAAAATAAGCACAAAAAAGGGAAAAATAGTAACAAAAACATATCAAGCAAGATAACAAACAGATACAGGTCTTATTGAAAAGGGGAGAATATGAATTGTCACATAAGCCATTTTATCGTACTAATACCTGTTCTTAATCCGCTAATTCGTCCTCCACATACTTAAGTGGAACAAAGTTCAAGATGCCTGTCAGAAGGGTAGGTTATAACATCCTGGTTGGAGGAGATAAATCTCCTTCTAGTTAGGTTCATAAATGCAGGCATAACATTCGTCCGTGTGCATTTTTTGGAAGGGGGATCGTTAGGTTCAAACTAAATCTATTATTAGAAAGCATTCAGAAACAACCTGAACTCATATATTTCCCAGAATTTCAGAATTTAAGTGAGAAAGGCATTACCTTCAGAGCAGGTGCAAGTTGGGCAAAGTCCCCTACGATGAAATCAACATAGTTTTCCACCCCGTATATTTTTGCATTGCCAAATGCCAATTCAACTTTTTTGGGATCAATGTCAATAGCAACAACATGATAGCACCTAATATTACAATGAAAATATATGATCAACATAGTACCATATATATTTTGTTCTCTATGTGCATGGACATGTTGATCAAATGAAAAGCTCAAACAAAATAAGGTTGAAAATCAAAGAGTGAAAATGCACATAAAATTCAACTTGAAGAAAATATTATGTGTAATAGAAAAATTAAGGTGCCATTTGGTTTATCCGTTTTGGCCCCATTTTCCATTTTATACCTTTAAAAATAAAGAAAACAACTCAAAACGCATTTGGTTACTTATATTTTTAAAATACATTTTAGAAGACAGAAAATGAGTTTACACATGAAATATAAAATGGAAAGAAGTCGTTTTGAGCGTTTTTAACACTGAAAATTTCAAAAAACAAAAAATAGAAAATGTCAAATCAAATACGTTTTTTATTTTCAATGTTTTGAGATTTTCAAAACATAAAACATATAAAACATAAAATAGAAAACAAAACAGAAAACAAAAAATAAAAATACAAAACAAATGCCACGTAAATGTTTGCAATTATAAGTAGTTGGAAGATGGCATTTTGAATCAGAGTCAATGATAAATAGTCTTTTTCCTTTAACTTTTCTATTATTTCTGACTCTAGTTGTTTAAAAATGAAAACGCCCGAGACAATTTGATAGTGATTCAGGGAATGAGAAATACCAAATTTATATGTATATATATACTAGTTAGCTGTGTGTCGGGAACCCTTATTTTCATCCTTTCTTTCATTTGTGAATTTTCGCGGTGCAGATTTGAAGACGACAGGTTGCAATTGTACTGAATGATTCAAACCTTGTCAATTGTGGAAGATTATGCATTCCGAAATTTGCAATTAAAAACTAATAAATTGTGTTTTCATTGAAAACAATCAAATTGGTCGAACCATACCCAGGGGTCAGAAGTGCTTACATTTTAGCAAACTGAATGGCATTGCCGCCGACGCCGGCGAAGCAATCGATGACGACTCCGCCACCGCTCCTCTCCGCGTGCCTCATTGCAATCTCTTCCGGCGTCACCGAGAACCAACCCTCTTCGTCCATTTTGATACCCTCATCGTACTTGGAGAATAAATCATACCTCTGGTCCCAGTACTTTTCTACCAATGGGCTCACCCCTTCTTCTCTAGCTCGCCTTTTCACTCTAATTTTCACTAACAGCACGACGAATGAAGTATATAGATAAGGATCATATGTAAGTGTGAGATTGACTTTCATTAGACTGGAAATGAATTTAGGGTTTACCTCGCCGTTTTGCAAGCCTGCGACGTTGCTTTGATCGATGACTTTTGCGTGGCATTTGAGCTTTGGAATCGAAGATGGCAGCTTGTTTCTTCATCCTCCCCCCTTCTCTCTCTACATATAAATTATATTCTCTCTCTCTCTCTCTCTCTCTCTCTCCGTACTTGTTCGTTGCACGAAGAAGACGAGATGAATGAGACAGATTGGATTTGGGCTCCTAAAGCCCTGTCGACTTTCGGGCAACAACGTTGGACCTGCTTGCGTCTACCTTAAGCCCAAAATTCATGGCCCAAATTTGTTGTTTAGCGTGAATACAGAGACTCCTTCTAACTTCTAAAAACATTACACAATTTTGTTGTTGTCTAACTTATAAAACTTTAAAAAGAATAAAAAAATCTATTTAAACCAATAATGTTTAGTAAAAATTATGAATTTGACTCTATAATTAATTTTTTTTTCATATAAAACCTTAAAATTATTAAAAATTATTTATTAACTAAGAGATGATAACCATAAACTTTTAAAAGTTTAAAGTATTCTTTAAAACACTACTTACTTGAATCAGTAGTCAACAAAGATTATATTGGTGAAGTATATACATTTCAAATAATTGAAGATAATAAAATTTCAACCTTATACAAATAAGAGAAAAAAAGATGTAACGAAATATTAGTGATAAAAGAAACTATTAAAAAAAGACACTTACAAAGACTTTTAAATTAATAAAGAAATATCATAGTATTAGTGATCTAGATATAAATATGAAAATGATATAAAATAAATAGGCAAACTGTTAAATCAAATGCAAATTCCCTACATTCAACATGAAAATTTATTAAAAAGAACTATAAATATATTTTCTCTCTCTATTCCAATTTTGTATTTGTTCACATCAATTATTGTTGGTTTGAGTCTTTTCATGGACCGTGGTTACTGGAAATGTATCTAATTTTTAATTTTAAAATTTAAAAATTAATCGAAATGCATGTAAATTGACCTAAGCATATGATATATTGAGTTACCAAAAAAATAAGAAAAGAAAAAAATAAATAACTAAGTAGACTTGTTTTAAGTTGTAATTACAAAAGCAGCTTGAAAGAAATTGCGAATTATTACCTATAGCACTAAACAACTATCTCTTTATCTTTAGCTCAATATAGCTAAACGATAATTTATAACGGCAAAACAAATTGAAAATTCAGACATGTTCACCACTTGCACGAAAGAAACCAAAATAAATCATGACAAATGCTTAAGAATGCCTTTATAATAATAATAATAATAAGTGGTGCTTGATTTGTCCCAAAAAAATTAAAAATTAATATAAAAGTTACCAATACTTAAATTTAATTAAAAATAGTTGGAGAAAGTTGATAAAATTTAAATTTTTTGATTTTTTTTGAGAATTCAAATACTATCTTACTATTTGTAAATTTTTCTAAAGAAAATGAATAAGTGAATAATTTATATATATTATATATATATATATATTACGAGGAAGATCACTTTACATGACACTTATATATGTGTCAAGCTAAAATAGTTTCGGGTGGGGCCTAGCTCCAGCTCTGGCCCGTGCCCAAAAACACGGGTGATGACCAGTATATATATATTCCATGTTGAATAATTGATGAACGCTCTTAAAACACTCGTTAGCACGCAACACCCATAAATAGTTTTTTTTATAGAATTGCAGTTGTATAGAGGCATCGTTTGTTATGTTAAAAAATTAAAAAAAAAAATTAAAAAGTTATTTATTTTTTATCTCAATACATAAATTACGAATTTATAATTTTTTTTATTTTATCTCACTTTTTATCACCTCAAACACACTAAATTTGTGGTAGCACTTTGTGCTTCGTCAACGTCGTCAAGTCTTCCCCAAAGTTGGAGAGAATTTTCCGGGAGACCTGAATCCACCAATCACGCTCTCGAGCAAGTCTAGTGTAAATAAACAACAAACTGTGCTTACTTTTTCTTTTTTTTTTTTTTCCCTCTCTTATTTTCCACACGCGTACGTCAACTTTTTGTGAATAGTCTTGTTAAAATAATCAGTCACGTAATCTTATTTAAAAGAATTTTTTTCACATATAATTATTTTATTTGTCGATATCCGACTCTATATATATCTACATTGACTAAAGTCTTTTATAAAAGCAAGAGTCCAAAAAATATAAACATTATTGGAGGAAATGTTCTAGCATCTTGCATGTATACTTTTATTTGATCAACAAATTGCTCAACCTCTAATAATATATAAATATATATATACATATCTCAAAGATACTTAGTTATTCTAAATATATAATTTGTCTTTAGTATAAAAAATTTTAATGTCATAAAAGTACAAAAATATAATTTGACTCGTAAAGAGTTTATACATAAATTTATAAAGTAAATTTATATGAAAAATTATAAAAATAACTTATAAAATAAAAATCAGTAATCAAAAGAGAGTAAGAATAGTAAAACTATAACTGAGACGCACTTTAACTATAAGTAAATTGACATAAGAAGCTGTAACAATATACCATAAGAATAAAAATTAATAAAAAAAAAAAGATTATGCTTTATGTAAATATATCTTGACTTAACTTTATAAATAAATAAATATCAATCAATTAAATAGGAAAAATCTAAAAAAATAGAATTAACAAAAGGATACAATGAAATCGGAGAATAAATTTAAAAGTTGAAAGTATTCCAAATTGGTTCCATTATTAGATAATGAGAAATTGGATGATAATGTAATAAAATTAGTTCCATTTCTTTTGTTTAATTGTTTTTTAGATTGAGAGATAATGGAAAGTGATAATAGTTGTATATTTTTAAAAACTTGTTTTTTTTTTTTTTTTTTTTTTTTTTTTTTTTTAAA
>JAVXUM010000036.1:5015401-5032014 GCA_035590655.1 Pouteria glomerata
CAATAGATTTGATTGGCGTCGTCAAATTCATATAGCTGACCCCACCTAGTGGGAAAAAGGCTTGGTTTGGTTTGGTTGGTTTGGTGATACTTCTTTCCCAAATGTCTTGATACACAATAGGAACTAATATAGAATTCCATTTTGAATTTTTAGATGTTTGAAAATTCAAACAAAGTTGTTTTTGCATCCACACTTAATTTGGTCAATTCATAAAGCAAAGCTCCTCCTATTAAACAAGTTTGTCAAATTTTAAAAAAGACAGGCAGATACACCACTACTAATTAGGATGCTCCAAGAGTTCAAAAATGAAAAGACAATTTCTCTTAGTCTTGAAATTTGTTCTCATAACTTTAGTAACTTGACTAAAATTTAGTTGAATAATAAGAAGTCAACTGGGTAGGTTAAGTAGTTTAGTATAAATGTTATTTTTCTTATCTTGGAGTAAGTGATTTTCTTGTTGGTAATTAGTGATGTTAATTGAGACAAAATAAAACCGTTAATTGAGGAATATTTTTTTTTTCTTTTTGGTAATTAAATAAAGTTTTATTAGAAAAAAGACATCAGGGAATCCCACACAAGTCAAAAAAAAAAAAATCCTCAATCAAACCAAAATACTAAAGAACCATGTTGTCAACAAAAAATAAAATCTATGTCCAATTCCCCCCTTCCCACCACAGCCCACCCAACAATAAAAATAGTAAAAAATGTTCTCTTCAGTCTACGCAAAGGATACTTCATTGCTTTCAGATCTTCTACCCCTTTCACTTCAAAGCAACTATACTACGCAATAAGGGACAAATGTCCATACTCTTCTCGACCTTTTCTTCATTCGAGAACACCACCACCCATTAAATGCTTGTTACCCAATGCATACCAAAAGATGAAAGAGCCAAGTCCCACAATTCTCTAGCCCATTGACAATGTACAAGGAGATGATCAATGACACCCATCTTGTTTGCATAAACTACACCAATTAACTATTATCTTTCTTTTCACAATAAGATTACAAATGGTAAGGATTTTTACCCCTCAATAATCCACAAACAAAGAAAATCACTTTTGGAGATGCTCCAAACTTCTAAATTCTAGTCCAACTGAAATCCTCCTCCTTTCTTCCCCTAAGCAAATCATTATACGATTTGACTTCGAGAACCACATCATGACACTTACTGGAAAAACTAAATATAAAACAACTCCATGCACAACCTAGTTCATTAGGAAACCTATGGAATTACAGAAGCTCTATGTTTGGAACTCCAATTCGATTGACCCAGGCTGAATTTGTTTTTTATGCTAATACAATTATTTCTATACATGCTAAATATTTCTTAACTTAAAATATGAGCCAAATTTTACACACCTACTTGTCACAGTTAACAACTCAAAACAAAACCTTGTCCCAAATTAGTTGGGGTTGGTAATTGTCATACTTTACAATACAAAATATATAAAATTCCACACAATACAGAAAACATAGGATTTTGGAAAATCTCATCCACTTTGGATGGTTTGAAAAGTCTATAAACTGTAGGATGTCAAAACACCAAATATATTTGAAATTTCAAGACCTGTGCAAAAAGAATACTCGGTGAGTTAGACCTGGGAATCATGAAATCTTGTGACAAGAACACTGCACGAATATGTACATGTATATTTGAATATGCATTTATAGCAAAAACACAGCATTAATGTAGAACAGCATAATATGACCAATAACTTGATTAATGCCTTGAGAATTAATGGGTATAACAAATTTAGTTTCTCTTCTTCTTCTTCTTCTTCTTCTTCTTTTCTTCTTGGCTGTGGGAACCACTACCCTTCGGGTGTGCACTAGATATACACATCTATCTTGTAATGAATCTCTAGACTTTTGCCCCCTGGAATTAGCCCGAGTGGCTCGTGGGTATACTCCCCACAAAGACCACACAAGTTCGACTTCAGACTCAAGTACGATGAACGTGAGGAGTAGCATACATCTCTCCGGTTTACCCATTGGCTATATGGTTCGTTAAGAGTTACAATAAACCGGTGAGAGTTCTCAGTTACCAAAAAAATCTCTAGACTTTCTGACCTAAGAAAACATATGCATACAACAAATTTTTTTTTTTTTAATATCAAATCTTCCCAAAACAAACAGAATCATGCTATAAAATCGAAAAACCTATACCAATCTTAACTTTTCAAACAATTACCAACGTTACATAAAAACATTTGAGGAAGGATTACATGAGCAGTCATCAGAGTGCACAAATGCGATATAATATTATTGTTCCATGCTAAAACAAATATAACTTTATGATATTTGCATATCTTTTGACATTGCCTGCCGATCATTTCTTATTCACAGAGCTTAATGACAATGCATAACCATAATGAAAAAAAGAGTCAACAAATGTGATAAAGTTTTCAATGAAAAACAAAATTTTCAGACTCTTTCTTCCGAAGTTTTGATCAGAAATATGTTTGGGCTGCCTGTAATCCAAGAACAAGACAGTCCCTGGATACCGTGGAAATATCATTATAGAATAGTGTATGTTTTCTGAGACTGAAATTTTTTTGTGATTTTGTTTGTAACATCCACAAAGGATACATTGAAATTCCAACAAATAACAAAGGAAACAAAGTATTAAAGAAGTTAAATCAAAAGGAGTCCAAGGAAAAGACACTGCACCTCCAATTATGAAGCCACAGGGCCACAAGGTCCACAACAGAAATTATAATGGCCTTAGATTATTTCACGGTATAAAATATGAAAAAGGAGGATATCGCGATAGCTAATTGACGAGGAAATAGAGAAGAACATACTAGATGAGCATTGAGATCCTTAAGTACTTGCCCCTCCTCCCATGTCTCAGTTATGATAGTTCCAGCTCTGCAATTTTGCCACAAAAAACAAAAAAAAGGAACACCCAATATAAATTGACTGAAAGCAATGCTATGCATGAAAAGTTAGTACTAACATCGAGAACTAAAAAAGTTCAGCAGTGGCATCTAAACAGTATGGGCTCCATATGACTTTAAACAATGCCTCTCGAGCAGTAACTACAAACATGTGTTAGGATAATGCTATTGACTTGATGAAAAAGTAAACGGAACACCATTGTCTTACATATTTTTTCGATAAGCAAAATATTATTGATGTAAATATAAGGAGTACATCATGATAGTGGGACAAGAAGTCCACAAAAGGAAAACAGGAAATAAGAACAGTTTAAAGAAAATTGCAACGACAAATAAGTACAGATCATGATCTCAAGAGCAGCTTTATTTCCAGTAAAGCTTGATTGAAAATAGGGGAATCCCAGAAAACTTAGAGGTGATGGAGGCCCGTGGCGAAGCTAAGAATTTGACTTTATCCCATATGTAAGCAATATCATTCCACGTATCCTGAAAGGTTATAAAGTTCCTTTCCATCCACACAACCCAGAAAAGAGCTAAAACAGCACATGGCCAAAAAATAATGGCCTTGCCCCAAATCCCGGGGCCCCAAAACTCAGTTCATATCATATCATAACTGGTTTGGGGGCAAACCCCATCACGGAATAGATTCTTCTGCAAACATTGAACCAAAAGATAGTTGAGCAAAAGGTGATCAGGAAATTCTCCACATTTGTTGCACATAACACTAAATTTGGCTGAAAAGCCAGGGAGGGTCTCCTATGGAGCATGTTGTAATATTGATTTTCTTGTAAGCCAGGCAAGTATTTTAACTTTCAAAGGCACTTTAGCATTCCAAATCAACCCAGATGGCAGAAAGAGGGAGTTGTTTGGTGATGCAATCAAGGCTTCAAAATAAGATTTGCACGAAAAGTCTCCTGCATAGATTCCAAGAGTTCCGATTTGGAATGGAAGTTCTAATAGGAAAACCATCCACGAGAAAGAGTAAAGAGACCAAATAACAAAGGCTTCCCTGTCTTTTGAATATTGGAAGAAACTAAAGCTCCATGAAATTGAAAAGGGAGGGGAATCAAGAGAGATCGTGAAGGAAATGTGGACCACACAGTTCCGAACAGGTGAACATAAAATGAAGTATTGCCCCACCAACAGTCTTCCCAGAATAAAACATTATCACCATTACCCACAAACTATTTGATGAGCTGAGGAAAATGAGCCAAGCAACGTGAAATAGCTTTCCAAAGATTTATTAAAGTGCCGCTCTTAAAATACCTAGAGTCCCAACAATTGTTCAGGCATCCATAATCACCAAATGCCACAATGATTCACATTCAAAGGGAATCTCGATAACTATTTGCTCAATAATGCAGTATTTCTAGCATTGATGTTGCCCGCAGCCAACACTAGAGGCAATTTTTAATATAGACAGATTGTAGAAAATAATACTAAACATGATGGATTATTCTCTTCCGCATCAGGATGATTTTCTTCAAAACTTTGGTAATATTTGACCTGTCTTTCAAATGGTATCGATTAGAGTGTTAGCTACAATCTCAATTAAAAGCTTTAAGTTGTTAGGGAGAGGGACAATTTCATTATTTATATTTATTTATTTTCTCTCAACATGTCCTTAACATGTGGTGAGACTGACTTTTTTGAAAGGGACAAACACTTGCGATTATTGACTCTTTTTTGTTTTTTTTCTTGGTGACAGTAAGGAATCTAGGATCCTTGCTTGCTCTGAATCCGATACCATGTGTGTTAGTCACCATTGCACCTAAAAGCTTAATCTATTAAAAGTGGGGCAATTCTATTATTGTTATAAGGATATTAGGATATTCTTATTTCCTTTTTCTAGTTTTGGTTGATTTGGTTTCCTGATTGTACTCATACAATCTTATCTATAAATTCAACATGAGTGTAGGGGAGATAATTAATCTTCTCTATTCCAATATTCTTTTCTTCTAACTTGGTATTATATTCTTGATCTCAAGAATAAAAATAAATAAAATAAAATAAGAATAACCTAATATCCTTCTAACAATTATTTAATGGGAGAGTAATCTAAGTGCAATCGGTTCTTTCTAGCATATCGATATACTATTTGCCCCTTTTCCACATTCTGATTAGTGTTGCAAGAAATATAGGGAGACTTATGAGGAATTTTCTTGGAAGGCCAGCAGTGAAGAAAGGAAAGATCATCTTATGAATTGGGGGATCATTTCTTGTCCAAAGAGCAAATGGGCGTTATCAGCAAATGGGCGTTAGCCATTGATAACGTTATGGCTAGAAATACAGCTTTCCATGGGAAATGGCTTTGGAGATCCCCTTTAGCAACTGATTCACATTGGCACACTGTTACTAGGAGTTTGTATGGCATGCATAACAATAAATGGGATTCTCAAACTGCAGAAAGAGCTAGTAATGGATCTCCTTGGAAACAAATTTCTCAATTGTTACCTCTTTTCTCTCAGTACTTGAAAAAAAAATCAAGTGGGTAATGGTAAAAGATTACTTTTTAGATGTATACTTGGGTAAGAGATGTTGCTTTTTCTGTTTCATTTCCTCGTCTTTTATCGCCTCTTCAGTGCTTATAATCTTCCTATAGTTTCCTTTGCATCTGACCGGACTGTTCCAACCAGCAGAAATTTTAATTTTAGTTGCCATCTCAATGAGAAAGAAAAAATTGACTTTTCAGCCCAATCGTCAAAGCTTGAATCTATCATTTTGAGGTCAAATCAGTTTGATCGCAGATTTTTGAGTTTCCATTCTCCCAGCATCTTTTCGTGCAAGTCTTTCTTCGACAAAATCCTTAATGGTCCAAATTTACCCATCTTCGATCCCTCTAGAATGATTTGGAAGATGAAGACTCCTCCTAGAATGCAAGTATTCTGTTGGTCATTGGCCCACAAGCGTGTTAATACACATGAGGTACTTCCAAGGAGGCCCTTGCTAGAACCATCACTCAATGGTGTGTACTACGCAAAGGTACAGCCAAATTGTAGATCATTTATTTCTCCACTGCCCAGTTGCTTTAGCACTATGGCAGACTTTTTTTGTGCATAATTATGCTAGGAGCTAAAAGTTGTCCCACATCGGCCCATTAAAAAAGTTATTCCCCCTTATTAATATATATTCATATATACGTATCAATAGTATTTATGTATCTAATGGTGATGTAAGTCCAGGAATAATGTATCTAGTCTAGATTATTTGTACAGTATTTATTATGTATGATTATAAATAACAATCTGAGACAATACATTGGGTTATTAAGCCATTTAGTAAATCACCCATCTCTTTATATGGTATTAGAGCCATGATCCTAAACTAATAATAATACTAATAATAAAAACAACCCCAATTGTAGTCATTGGTGGCATTGTTCTAAGTCACTAGTGCCCTTGCTTAAAGTCTAGCCAAAGATCGAAATTGATGATTACCACAGTCAAAGTTCAATCGCCAATCAAAGCCAACGACCGCCAGTCAAAGTTGACAACGATCACTCCAGTCGAAGATCGAAATCCAATCCATTCGACAACGATTGCAATTGCGACAATCAAGTCTCCACAATTGAAGACTAAAGTCTCTGCTAGCCAACGACAATCGCTGTCGCCAGTTCATTGCTTGTAAAAGCCCTCCATTGTCGATCGCTAGTCGCAAACTTACTTTGTCGTTGTCAGCCTTCGTCATTGTCAGTCTCAATCTATGTTAGTCACTGTTGGCCTCACCTTCATCAATAGCCATTGTCTTTACCTCATTAATTGCGACTTCGATTTACTTGGAGCATCAATCGAGTCAAAACCTATTGGTACCTCTACCATAGCATCTACTACCAATGAGCATCCACAAATTGACTCTTTCTGAAGAAAAGTATTCAAGACTCCTACAGTATCAGACACCTCATCAGGCCTCTCTCCCTTTTGCTTTCCTTGCTTATCAAGGTAATTCTATCGCATGTCTCTCCACTTATTCTCCTATCTCCTAGATTATAGACTCTGGCACTTTTAATCATATGTCTGAAACATCTACATTATTTTTTGATATTCAATAATCCTCTTCTCCCTCAACAATTACTCTAGCCAATGGGTTAATTATTTCCGTCAATGGTGTTGGTATAGTGATTCTTTACTCTTCTCTTTCTCTAACTTCAGTGCTATATATTTCGTCTTGTCCTTTTAATTTGATGTCTATTAATAAACTTACCAAACATCATAATTGTTCAGTGACATTCTATCATAATTCCATTGTTATTCAAGATATGACGATAAGGGAGAAGATTTGCGGAGGATATGAAGCTAGAAAATCCTACTATCTTGATACAGAGGTACCTGGAGCTTGTCCTGCAATAGCTTCCCCTTTAGAAATTCATTATCGTCTTGGTCAACCCTCTTTAAAAAAGCTAAAGTCTATGATTCCTAGCCTATACCATTTTCAGTCTTTGAATTGTTAGCCCTGTCAATTAAGAAAGTATCATTGTGTGCCTTTTACCTCTCAAGTCAATAAGGAGTCATCAAGTCCTTTTTCTCCTAATAGAGTTACTTCAAAATTGAGGTTTTAGTATTTTGTCACTCCTGTAGATGATTTTTCGGGAATTACATGGATTTACTTGATGAAAAATTGTTCTAAGCTATTTTTTATTTTTCAAGCTTTCTGTGCTAAAATTAAAACCCAATTTGATGTACCTGTGCGAATTCTTCAAAGTGATAATGCGAAAGGATATTTCTCTAAACCTTTTTGTGGATTTCATGACCTCTTCTGGAATGCTTCATCAGCCAATTTCCATACACCATAACAAAATGGGGTGGTTGAAAGAGAGAATTTGCATCTTATTGAAACAACTCATTGTTTACTTTTTCAAACGAATGTTCCCAAAATATTCTAGAATGATGTTTTAACTGCATGTTATTTACTCAGTTGTGTGCCATCTTCTGTTCTCAAAGGACTAAGCCATCATTTTGGAGTTTTTTTTGGTTTTACGGATGATTTACATAATATATCGAAATGTACTGCTCACGCAAAACAATTTAGGAAGATACTGATGATTGAAAAACCGCCATTTCAAACCGCAGGTGTATAAGTTATTGGCTTAAACAAATGCTATTTGAGATCGCGGTTCTAAAAAAAAAAAATTGAAAACTCGCTATTTGAAATCGCGGTTTCTCATTACCCGCGGTTTCAAAACGCGGTTCTTGGCGAATGAAAAACCGCCATTTGAAAGAGCGGTTCTCCTCGTAGTATCAGAGCAAAGCGGTGGCTTTCCTGCATCACACACAAACAGGTAAAGAAGAGGCGACCCAATAGATTTTTGATGGCGAGGGGAAACCCAACCCTGTATCCTTTTACGATTTTGCCCTCCAAAAGTTATTCTTATTACCACTACACCAATTATTTTTCTTTCCGTTTTCTTCTTTCTTCTTCACGTCAATGGAGATACGATGTGTTCTTGAGTTTTGCTGGTGAGGACGTGGGCAAAAACTTTGTGGATCATCTTTACTCTGCTTTGCGTCGCGAAGGAATTGGCATCTTCAAAGACAACGAAGAACAAGAAAGAGGAAAGGAGATTTCATCAGAATCGCAAAACGCAATTGAACAATCGCGGCTTGCCCTGATTGTTTTCTCTGAAAACTACGCCGCTTCCTCGCGGTGCTTGGACGCCCTGCTCAAAACCCTAGAATGCAAGAACCGCGGTTTGGAGCCGCGGTAATTCAATGATCAAATCTTTAAAACGCTGTCTGAAATGGCGGTTCTTCATTCTTACAATAAGTATAACCGCGGTTTCAAATTACGGTTTCTCATTAACAGTATTTCTCTAAATTGTTTCTCTTCGACAGCATTTTCAGAAAAGCTACGTAAATCATCAGTAAAACAAAAAAAAAAGTCTGAATGGTAGAACGACAAAAGCAATGCATCGTCACTCCTATGACTCTTCTAGAGCGAGATAACAATACCAATTCTAAATTTAGTGATTATATTTCTTAATTTACTTAATTTTTTATTTTTATAATTTAGTCAAGGCATGTGTTTATTTTTAGAAAGATAGAGTATAGGTTCGTTGAAACGTCGCAAATCGATCCAATCATTTTCTTTTGCAACTTGCAACCTCTAGTCTAACAAAAGTCGTCATTAGGGATGGGTAACTTTCTATCATTTTTCCTTTAAATATTTGGTTTTTCTTCTTCTTATTAACTTAAAATTTTCTTCTTGTCATTTAAAACACTTTTTTTTTTTTCAATTTTATCATTATTGAGTGTTTGATGTGTTCTTTCAAAAGTTAAAAAAAAAGAATTTATAAAAAATAGTAAAATTCATATAAAATTAAAAAGATTAGAGAAAATTAGTAAATTTTGGATAAAATTTAAAAAATTAAAAAAAGTTAATAAAATTAGAAAAAGTTAATAAAAATTAGAGTAAGTTAGAAACTTTTTGTATAAAAAAATAAAAAAAATTTAAAATTTTATCAAAAAAAAATTTGTATTTCAAACAAGACCGTGGTATCAATTTTTTTTTTTTTTTTTTTTGTTAACTTCTTAGTTTTCGGGTGCTTAATAGCACAACAAAGGGTCGGTTTGGTTTGCCTTTAAATTCCAAAAAATAAAATAAATCTCCAATAACTTCTATAAATCACTAAAACTCTCCATTATACATTCTTACCTTTTATATATTTGAAAATTTTTAATATTTTATTAAAAAAATAGAAAATCTAAAAAAAAATTAACCGTATAGCTAAATTTTTTTGATAATTATACTTTTTGAGTCGAAAACTTTCAAATGAGTGCCATTGTTACTATTTTATATTAATTTTTTTGAATCCATTATAACAGATTTGTCAAACCGTTCTATCGATTTTAATAAAAATGTGTAAAAATTTAAAATTTCTGACAGAAATATATGAAAACGAACCTAAAAAATCATTCCCATAATTTCTCTTTCTTTTTTCAAAAAATTTATTTCAAACATCAAATACAAATACTTACAATTAACTTAAATACCATTTCTTTTTTTATTTTTTCAATGTTTTTTAACAATCTAAACGCGCCCAAAACAGAAGTCTCTCAATTGGGGAGTGCGCACGGCGGAATTGCCAATATATATCAATTTCCAACCTCATAAATTCCACTTTATTGCCAAACACGAGGATCACGCGCCTTTGCTCACAAACCCTAATTCCAATTCCTTTCATTTTTCTTCCTGTCCAAGAGGTAATTTCTCCGCATGTAATTGAATTCGAGAATTTTGTGTGTGTGTGTGTGTGTGTGTAGGCTTCTGAAGATGTGTCCTGTATCAAGGAATTTGATTTGAATTCAGGAAATGGGGTTTGCTGAATTTGCTTGTGCGTGACACATATACGTCTCTTGCAATTGAATTCCCCAGTGTGAAATGCTTGAATTGTTTGGTTTTTTTCTTGAATCAATGGCAATTTGCTGAGGTCCGTACCTGTGATGACTTTTCCCGGAAAATATTTCCGCGAGAAAGAACTACTTCTCGAGTTAGACGGAGTGTGAACTTGATGGTTTATTTTTTCTCCTTTGAGCTGAGTTTTTTTCCTTTTTTTTTACTTTGTATGGGCTTGATGTTCTTTAGTTGGTCAACTCAGAAATACCTCTTAAATAATAATAATAATAATATGGGAATGGGTTCTATGTTTTCTGCATTTTCTGGTGCTATATTTTTCTTTTTAGGCTTCGTTGAATATTTTAAGTGGAACTTTGATTTGCAGTCTTATCAAAGTCATCTCAATTGACTTATTTTTAGTTTCTATTTATTTCCATTTGATTGCTTAGAAAATTGGAAGGACAATGGAAAAACTAGAGAGTGAATTTCCATTATGTTTGGGTTTGAAGATATGAAAATTCAGCATCCACTTAGCCATGCAGTTTTATGAAGCCTTACAACTATTATTATTATTATTATTATTATTATTATTATTAATTTTTTTTTTGGGGGGGGATATGGGTTGCAAATAATTTTTGTGAAGCTTTGCGAGTATTTCTTTTCATTTAATCGGGTTGCCAACAAAGGCAAATCTCAAGTTTAATTTTTGTTTTTAACTGCATTATAATTTGGGTGAGCCTTGGCACAATGGTAAAGTTGCTCCTTTATAACATGGAGGTCGTGGGTGCATAACTAGGAAACAGTCTCTCTAGTTGTTAGGGTTAAGATTGTGTATGTTGTCCTTGACCTGCATAGGCGGAAGCCTTTTGCACGACCACCCTTTTAACTACATCGTATTGACAGCCAATTGAAGCATATTGTCTGTCACATGACAAGGTATTTTATTTATCTTTGTTCCTCACTATTGTATGGAAAATAGAATTTTAGTATTATCCTATTGAATTTGAATTCAATTGTCTAGAGGTTTTAAAACAGGTTTTCTTGTTTTTCTGTACAAGTTAGATGTGTATGGTGAACAATTGTCTATTATACCTAGCATATAATGGTTGTTCAAATGTTGAAGCTTAGCAATAAATAGGTGTTGTCCTGTTTATTTGTTTTGTTACTAACATATTTAGTAATATCCTCTTTATTTTATTTTATCATTGTTTAAGACATACACCTTTCTTTTAGTTGATCAATTTTAAGTAGCCCCTGTTATGTTGCTGGTACATTGCCCTTTTGATTAATTTGGGGGTTGTGTGTTGGTATATAGTTTTTATGTCTTGTTGATTGGATCTTGTCATAAACTTGAAGTTTTAGCTTTTCTTTTTGATTTCAAAGGAAAATCCAAAGGGGGGCTTTCTGGCTTCTGCTTATTTTTTTATCCTCTTGAAGCTCCAATTAAATGGTAATAATGCTCTAGAAGTACAATGTATATATATGACCATATTACTCTATTAGTGCGGGGGACCGGGAGATATTATTAAATTTATGGTTTATTTAACCTACACTTCCTGTGATTTTGGCTTCGTACACTTAAAACTCCACAAGTTTCATAAATATGCACCTAGACCCTTGAGATTTGTATTATATTTACTCAGACCCATTCTGTTAGATTTTTTATCCAAAAAGTAATCTTTTGCAATTTAATGCTATAAAATTACCTTTATACCCTTATTATAAAAAAAATGCATGAAAAAGAAAATTGAGTTAGGATTTTTTGTTGTAGTTTGATACTAATGGAAAGGAAGTAGAAGAAAGGAGAAACTAATTTTTTCTCTCTTCTATGTTTAGTTTATTAGAATATTAATAGAAAAAGTAATGATAACCTATATATGTGTGTAATTACTAATTTATATATAATATAAATTTAAAATATTAATGTGAAGTGTAATAATTAAAAATACTATTATAGAAAAGGTTCACAAAAAAAATTAATAATTATTATGTATTTTTTATTTCCCTGTTTAGTGTATTATATTATTAATAGAAATAGTAATGATAATTTATATATATGTGTAATTACTAGTTTATATATGATATACATTTAAAATAATAATATATTATAATAGAAAATTAAAATTATTAATGTGAATCATAATAATTTAAAGTGTCCACAAAAAATTTAATAAATTAATGATAATGTAATTATGATATGGAAAAAAGATACCCAATATCATAATATAAATATTTTTTTTATTAATACTAAGGGTATAAAGGTAATTTCATATCATTGAATTGGTAAAATGTTACTTTTTGGATGGAAAATCTAATAGAGGGGTCTAAATAAATGTAATACAAATCTTAGTGGGTCTAGGTGCACATTTATGAAACCTATGAGATTTAGGCTTACAAAGTCGAAACCGCAGGAGTGTAAGTGAAATAAACCCAGGGAGTTATCTTTTCTTTCAATCTCTTGTGCATAAAGGATGGTTTGATGTTATGCCTGTGGTATAATTGATTTTTTTTTTTTTTTGAATATATGTAAATTTTTCAATCATTGTGTTATAATTGTATAAATCTAGTATGGTGTTTCCATTGCAAATAACTAGTGAGTTCTCACACCCTTTCCTTGCTGTTGTGAGCTCAGCTTTATCGTTGGTGACTAAAAATAGAAATGAGATGGTTTTACAGCGCATGAACCTGGTCCTAAACAAGAAGGATTGACTTCCAAGGTGGATGCTTTTGTTTCTAATCTGGATTGGAAGTGGCAGGGCATAGTCTGATGGGGGCTATATTGAGTAGTAGACCTAAAAATAGTGAGTTCTATGATGTTCCCCAGGGTGAAACCTGCAAAAGGAGGAGGACATCTTCAAGCTTTTATGAGGAGAACCTGCGACTAATTCCCAGCCTTCCTGATGAGATATCAATCCAGATTCTTGCCAGACTTCCTAGAATTTACTACTTGGGTGTAAAATTAGTCTCACAGAGCTGGAAAGCTGCCATTTTGAGTCCTGAACTTTATAAGGTTAGAAAAGAACTTGGAACAACGGAAGAATGGCTCTATATCTTGACAAAGATGGAAAATGATAAGCTTACGTGGCGTGCATTGGATCCACTGTCGAGAAAATGGCAAAGGCTGCCTCTGATGCCCACTGTTGCTGGAGAAGGATTTAAAAGGGGCCTATCAGGCCTTCAGATGTGGAATATGGCGGCATCCAGTATGAGAATTGCAGATGTCATAAGGGGCTGGCTTGGGAGGAAGGACCCATTGGATCGAATGCACTTTTGTGGCTGTGCTGTTGGGGCCATTGATGGCTGCATCTATGTTCTAGGGGGGTTTTCTAGAGCATCGGCCATGAGCTGTGTCTGGCATTATGATCCAATTCTAAACAAGTGGAGTGAAGCTAGTCCCATGTCCATAGGTAGAGCCTATTGTAAGACTGGTGTGTTAGACCAAAAGCTTTATGTTGTTGGCGGGGTTACTAGGGGCCGTGGAGGACTGATGACCCCTCTTCAGTCTGCGGAAGTATTTGATCCCCGCACTGGCTTGTGGTCTGAAGTACCAAGCATGCCATTTTCAAAAGCTCAGCTGCTGCCAACAGCATTTCTGGCTGATTTGCTTAAGCCAATTGCCACTGGAATGACCTCATACCGGGGGAAACTATTTGTGCCCCAGAGTTTATATTGCTGGCCATTTTTTGTTGATGTTGGAGGTGAAGTTTACGATCCTGAAACAAATTCATGGGTTGAAATGCCTGCTGGCATGGGAGAGGGTTGGCCAGCAAGGCAGGCTGGAAGCAAATTGAGTGTGATTGTTGATGGTGAATTGTATGCTTTAGACCCTTCAAGTTCTTTGGATACTGCTAAAATTAAAGTATACGATCATGAAGATGATGCTTGGAAAGTGGTTACAGGAGATCTGCCCATCCGCGAATTAACTGATTCGGAATCTCCTTATCTACTTGCTGGATTGCTTCGTAAGCTTCATGTGATCACAAAAGATGCAAATCATAACATTACAGTCATGCAGGCTCAAAAGCAGAATGATTTAAATTCCTGCCCGTCAACTTCATCATCTTCTTTCGATGACTGTTCCAATGTGGCAGCGGCTGAGACAAATGTCTGGAGGGTCATTGCCACCAGGCGTGCTGGTTCTGAGGAACTGATCAACTGCGAGATCCTTAAGATCTAGAACTATATTACATATGAAGGGTTTCCATCCTTTTTATGTTTTGGATTAGTAGAACTTGTATTTCATAAGTCTGTTGATTTGTAAAGGATACATTTGCTGATCATTTTCCTGCAATGCTGAAGAAATTGGCTGCATATTAAGTACATATGGATTGTGTAAACTTAAATGAAAGGCATTCGAGTGTGATTTCTTCAGCTTTTTATTATTGATTATAGAAAAAAGTTTTATCCCTAGTTTCTTGCTTTTCTTGTTTGTATCATGCTATGCATTCAGTTAAAAGGATGGTCTTGTTATTGTCTTGGATTAACAGTAAGGTTGGGGTCAAGAGTTCACTTGAATTCTGGAATTAACCGCTCTGCTTACAGAAGGAAGATTGTTATGTTTGATCTTCCCAATTTTTGTAGTAGTAGCAGCATGAATTTCGTTTTGACTTAAGGTCAAGAGTTCAAATTTTGAAATCAATTAGCAGAAGAAAGATTATTTACATCCAAGTTTTCTAAATTTTGCAGTGCGTGATCATGTCTTTTTTTTTTTTTTTTGTTTCTTTTTATGACTTCGCTTCTGGCATCAAATTTGATATCGAAATAATTAAATTTGGATTATTGAATTAAAATTTAATAATTTAAATATATTCGTAAAATTTTAAATTTAAAAAAAATGAACATATTTGAACTTTTAAATTAAAATTGAACGACTCAAATCAAATTGTCATCAGATTGATATTAATTTTGGTATTAGTCTCTGGGTTCAATCTCATGAACTCAATCTGCTATACGTTATGCAAGAGAGGCAAGATGAAGTAATTGATTCGGGGTTTTTATTCCAGTTCACAGATATACTTTTTTTTTTTGGTAAATATACTTTTTGACATTCAGAGCACTGGGCACAGATATACTTTTCATGCAGTAGCAAACCAATAATTACAAACAGAAGCATCAAATTTGGGCAAGTTTACCCAAGAACGGATGTTTGCTTTTATTTAATACAGATGTGAGAGGTTATGAACGAGATACACTGTTTTTCTATATATAAAGCCCCTTAAATCTCCTCGAAGCTTCCAGGATAGTTTCTGTGTGTCCAAAAGTAGTAACCCTTATGAACTCTTCACCACCGGGACCAAACCCACTCCCTGGGACTGTAATCATGTGCTTTTTCTCCAGAATCTCATTAAACACGTCCCAAGATCTCCGACCTGGGAAATGAACCCACAGATAAGGTGCATTTACACCACCATAAACCTTTAAGCCCTGCGAAGCCAAAGCGTCAACTAGTATTTTAGCATTCTCCTTGTAGTAGTCAACCACGGAGAGCATTGCCTGGCAAAAGAGATTTAGCAGAAGTAATTAGATTTATGGTCAATGATAACTTAACTAGAGCACCAGAAATCAGCAAGGCCAATTTTCTGTTCGCAAGAGACTTCCCTATGGCAACCTATGGAAGTCAAAATTGATCCATTTTAAATCCAAAAACGAATGAATTAAATACCCAATACAAAAGATGAATGCCAATACCATTAGTTGTTCTTCCTTCAAGTTGCTTCTGACCATAATGGCAGTTAAGAGAAACTTACCTTGAAACCTTCCGGGGAAAGGCATGCCAGACCACCAGCCTGAGCAATGTTGGAAGCGCCATTAAAGCAGGTGCAGACAATTCGATTGAAATCATTTATGACTGGAAACCCATTTGAATATAGGAGCTCATTAGGCACCACAGTCCAACCAAGACGGACACCGGTGAACCCAGCAATTTTGGAGAATGATGCAATTTCAATTGCAACCTATAAAGTACTCAAAGCTTTGAGTTAGACAACAATATTCTAATGTGTCATTAGCTCAGAGAAAAACTAATGAAATAAATATATCTTAGCCACTACAGCAGACATTTTCCTGAGGAGAAATTGAGGGGGAGTGCAATCAGCAGTGGGCTCTGATTGGCAGTGGAATGGGTTATATTTGAGACTATTAATTTCAGTTGGAATTATTATCAACTTCAGTACATGTTATGAGTTGCAAGGATAGTGAGTAGCTAATGTCAAATGAAGATATTAGTATTTAGTTTGAGAGGATCTCATCATAAAGAGGAAAACTCCAATATTTTATTATTTTAGCCCCAAAACATAAGGTTAGAAAATTTTCCTCTTTTTAGGGGGGGGGGGGGGGGGAGTTGACTTAGCACTAAATGCAAAAGAAAAATAACCATAAAGAGA
>JAVXUM010000036.1:5039705-5055228 GCA_035590655.1 Pouteria glomerata
AGATAAAAAAAAAAAAAAAAAAAAACTAAGTAATTGGGTCGGGGTTAGTTGTGGTTCCCAAACGGAGCCTAAATACCATCCTCTCCGATGCTCAAGCACATACTATTATTACATTACTGATACTCTGTCAAAATACTTTCTCAAAATCTTTTTTTTTTTAACTTAAGTATCAGAGATTCTTTAACAGGCATCACACTAGTATACTACATAGTTTTTCAGACTCAGGTTGGATGTTTAATAGCATACGAATTACTGATTCACGAAATATTATAGTTTGTGAACATAAAATAGCTTAATATTAGCTCATAAAAAAATCTAAACTTAATTAAGCTCATTCACTAAGTAAATAAGTCTAACTTGAATAAATTTAGTTTAACTTAGTTTATTCACACTATTGAATTTTACTTAATTGCACCATTATATTTGGCAGATGCATTGAATGAAGATTTTAAGTGAAAATGAAACAAGGTTAATTAAGAAACTCGAATGATATGGTATGGACATGAGTTATTAATAAATATATATAAGTTATTATTGGTAAAACATTTTTTTTCCTCCTTGACCCTTACCTATTTTGAATAGGCATATTTCATTTTGAATATTTTCTTATTCTTTACACTATCTTAAATAAAGTTAGAATATTAATAAAATCGTTAACTCATGTAACAATCTTTCCTAAATCAACTTAGACTAAATTAAAAACACATTTATTCTTCCCAATCTACAAAATCTAAATAAAAGCAATAACTCCTATGTAAAATTCAAAGTCTAATCCCTTGACAAACTCTAACTCTCAAAAAACACAAGCTTAATCAAGAACCAAATCACACGAGTCTAGTTACATTATAACTTAAAAACACGTGGTATACAATAACTCTATCACACTTTCTTCAATAACCATATAATAACTATCCTTTCTTAATTGAAGTCTCACTCACTAGCAAAATATTATACGTAATTTTTTAAAAAAATAACTACTATTTAGCTAGGATATTAAGTATCCACTAATTTTATTGCCCCTCTAAAAATTTCCCCATTATTTCCAAAGTCTTAATGCACACATAAAATATACAAACTTAACACAAAAAAAAAAAAATCATCCTCCATCAAACCCCAAATTCCTTTTGTTGACGCTTATTTTTCAATGGTACCCGATCCGACAACCTGAAAAGGTGGCCCAAGTATGGGAGAATAAACCTGTTCACTAGGGACACCGGTGTGGTGCCTGCCAAGGATTCTCCGATACTCAAGTCAGTAAAAGAATTATCTGAAAATTATTTTGGCAGAGTAACGGCAAAGCCGAAAGATTACTTACCTGTAGGCGTAGGATTTTTTCCCTATTTATAATTATCTTTTCTGGGTTTGTAGATATAGGCCACTCAAGGTGTATCCTAGATTTCTTGGTCCCTTCCTTTCCTGTATCAAAGGACTAACATGTATTGAGTTAATTTAGGAATAATTTCCTTAACGACATGATTCAACATCCAGAATGACGGCGCGTATCGCAAAAGCCGATGCAAATTGGAGCGGTGTCAGCGTTACGTCCGTCCTCATATATTCTATATTATTAAGCTCGGATGAGAGCTCGGTTCTGACCGAGCTCGAGCGCTTTCTCCGCACGAGGACTTGACCCGTTGGCGAGGGGCATGTTCATGATTTAACTTAGCTCGAGATTTTCCTCCCATTAGATGCCTTTGAGTCCTCAGCTCTGCAAGCATAGT
The DNA here is from genome assembly GCA_035590655.1 of Pouteria glomerata. Lineage (NCBI taxonomy): Eukaryota > Viridiplantae > Streptophyta > Magnoliopsida > Ericales > Sapotaceae > Pouteria > Pouteria glomerata. The sequence continues at coordinate 5,041,427 of JAVXUM010000036.1, forward strand.
TGAGGAATCAGGTGGTTGGATTTTTCTCAAGCTGCGAGCACATTTAATATCTTGTTGTTATTCATCATTGCGCGCCATTGCGAGGTTCTGCATCAATTGACATTCCTGCCTCATTTCTAATGAACGTATGGGCTATTGTTGCCACGCGCCTTGATTATATTCGTGAATTTGAAAAGTGACTGGTTGCTTTTTATTACTGGTTTTGGTTTCTCCGTGTTCCATCTACTATGCCTCGTACGAGCAAATTTTTGTGCCTGCCTGAAATAAGACTACTCTCGCCTTTCTGGTACGCTTATGCTTTTCTGGTTTTCATGCTTCAATTTTTTCTCTGATACTTGTGGTTTTATTAAAGAGAGTACCGTCTCCCCAATACTTTAGGTTTTATAGAAAACTCAGATTTTCTTAGGTCTGTGGGTACACTTCTCATTTTCATGTACTATTTCTTTCGCGTTCATCTTGCCAATATTCCTAGTATAATGGCTCCTTGTAGAAGGGTAATTATGTCCTTAGGTAGTAAAGAGTCCTTAGTGAGTAACCCATAGCCTATTGGGGTAAATGCGCCAAATCTATCGTATGACCTAGCCACAAACTCGTAAGAGGACGTTCCCGTACTGAGATGTGACCCAGCTGACCTCGACTGCACTGGAATCCATTATGTGATTAACAAGTCTTGGCTAAAGAAAATATTGAAGTCCTTTTAGCTGCCTAGGAATTTGGCTTATCGGTGGCCTGCACCGAAGGACACTGCCTGTTCTCCTATTATGGCCGGTGTTGTGACCATTTACGAAGCTGCCTTTTCAAATAGGCTCCGATTTTCGTTGGCTCGTCCAATTCGAGAAGTACTTGTTAGGCTCGAATTGAATCCAGCCCAACTCACTCCTAACGATTGGAAGATTTTGGTGGGGTACTCCGTGATATGGAAGGCTATGATGGATAAGCATATTACTGCTGACGAGTTTCTGTATTGCTACAGAATCGTCGAGGCCGGCTGGAGCTGGTACTACTTTGTCGCTCGATCGAATGAGCTAAATCTGGTCACCGGATATCCCTCATCTATCAAACATTAGAAAGACCACTTTTTTTTCTTTACATTGAGGGATGGGAGTTCTGCCCCATGGGAGACCGAGGAGGACAAGCAAGTTTGTTGCCTTTTTGTCTTGGGGTTGTCCAACTGAAGAGGATAAGAGGACTTTTTTAGTTGTTCGTTTCTTCTCAAGTCTCCTTGGGCTAGCTTCTAAAAGTCCATTCCTCATCTGTACTGTCTTTTTTTTTTTTTTTTTTTCAGCTCGAGCTCGGCTCAAGCTATCTAAGAAACAGCTCGAGTATATCAAACTGGCCAGAGAATTTCCCCTGCACCATCATTCATTCCTTCGCTCTGCTGAGACTTTGGCCGAGCATATGCTTAGTCACGAGCTATCATTAAAAGCTCTTGAATACGAACGTGAGAAGAGTGAGTCTTTAGATTTATTTTGATACTCTATGCATATTTTTTGGTTGACTTACATCCATGCGTGTTTTGTAGCTTCTGACTTAACCATTGCCGATTTTTCTTCCACCAAAGCCATTAAGTTTAATAAAGACAGGTTCAAGAGCTTGGGGGTGAAATCCCTTTTAGGGTTTGATTCAGGGCTTTGTAAGAAGCAAAAAATAAATGATTCAAGCACCTTTTAGGAGTGGGTGGATTTCCAAGATAAAAAACCCATATCCACCCTTATTCCCAATGGATCTGCTCCCCCTGCGACCGGAGCCATTGGGGCAGCTGAGCCTTCTCCAGCAACAGTGGGCTTAGAGTTTCCTCCTCCCAAATCTGCCATGAAAACCTCTGCCGTTGGCAATGTCCCTGCCGCCTCTTCTCGAACCAACATTTTGGACAATGCAGGGTTGGCAATGAAGAGGATGGTAGAAATAGTCTCTACTGCTAATCTGGAACAGGTGCAAACTCTATCCCACTCCGTGCTTGCAAAAAACATCGCCCACGACTTGGGGAAGGTAATATTGTAGCGGTTATTTTTAATTTTGTTATTTGTTCAACTTCTAACTTTTGCCTTTACAGGTCATGCTATTTTCTTTTGTGCTCGGTACTAGATACTTGGAGTGGAATAAAAGTTTCTCCTAGTAAAGTTCAAAGAATGCCTTCCTCAGTAATAGAGTATCTGAGCTCGAAGCCAAACTGGAGCAAAGCTATACTAAGATCCAGATGGTCGAAGCAGACCTTGCCAAGGCGTCTCATGATTGTGACGAGGTGAGTTCTCAGGCTCAGAGCATAGGGTCCTGTTTAGCTGCAGAATCTGGCCTGAAGGAGCTAGCTATTAAGCAACTGGAGGAGTTCCCGGAGTAGCATAATGACCTGATCAGCTCCCATTCTTCTCGTAATTTGCAGCCTCGCTATTAGGGCTTCGTATTCTGCCTCATTGTTAGAGGCGGGGAAATTGAATTAAAGAGCGCACTCGATCTCGTGACCTTCAGTAGACACAAGGACAATGTCGACCCCACTTGCTTCCTAGGTTGATGACCCATCGACATTCAAGACCCAGGCTGCTGATTCAATTCCACCGTGAACTCTTACTATGAAATCAGTTATAGTCTGTCCCTTGAATGCCACCCGAGGTTTGTACTGTATGTCGAACTGACTCAACTCGACTGACTATTTGACCAGCTTTCCTGACATCTCCGACTTATAAGCACGATTTTTAGCGGCTGATCCGTTAGAACCATAATAGTATAGGCTTGGAAGTATGCCATTAATCTCTAAGCTGCATTGATAAGAATGAAGGCAAATAACTTCATTTTTGAGTACTTCTCTTCTACTCCCCGCAGTGCCCGACTGGTGTAATACACCGGTTTCTGTACTCTGTTTTTCTCTTTGACCAAAGCTGAGTTGATAGCTATGGGGGATGCTGCCAAGTACAAGTACAGCTGCTCCCTTAGAGTAGCTCTGCTACGCAGTGGGACTGCTCCCAAATATTGCTTCAGCTATTAGAAGGCTTCTTCACATTCTTCATTCCACTTAAAGGCCTTCCTCAAAGTTTTGAAAAATGGGAGGCACTTATCTGAAGACCTCAATATGAATCTATTGAGAGCTGCGATTCGTCCTGCTAATCTTTGTACTTCCTTGATTGCCCTGGGAGATTGCATTTCCAGAATCGCCTGAACCTTCTCTAGATTGGTTTCAATGCTTCAGCTGAATACCATGAACCCAATGAACTTTCTCGAGGCCACACCAAATGTGCACTTAGCCAGGTTCAGCTTCATTCAGAACTTTCATAGTGTGTTGAATGTTTCCTCTGGGTTAGTCATGTGGTCAGAAGCCTTTTGGCTCTTCACCAACATATCATCAATGCACACTTCTACATTACGCCCAATTTGGGACTTAAGCATAAAGTTGACTAACCTTTGATAGGTAGCTCAAGCCAAAAGGCATGACCTCATAGCAATAGAGGCCTCGGTCAGTTATGAAGGAGGTATGCTTCCGGTCTCGTTCTACCATCTGAATCTGGTTGTATCTCGAAATAGCATCCATAAACGAGAGTACTTGATGTCCAACCGTCGAATTCACCAACAGGTTAATCGCGGGAAGAGGAAAACTGTCTTTTGGGCATGCCTTGTTCAAATTGTGAAATCCACGCACATCCTCCATTTTTCAGTAGACTTCTTAACCATCACCACGTTAGAGATCCAAGTCAGGTATTATACTTCCTTGATGAACTTGGCCTAGAGAAGCTTCTCTACTTCCTCAGCTACGGCCTCGTTCCGTTCTGGAGCAAAGATTTTTCTCTTTTGTTTCACCGGCTTCATTCCCGAGAGAATGTTGAGGTGGTGAGCCAAAACTCTAGTGTTGATACCTGGCATGTCTTTGTGAGTCCAAGTGAACACGTCAGATTCTGCTTTAGGAAGCTTCTGAGTTCTTTCTCTTGTTGCTCCGGGGCTGATGCTTTGATTTTCATTGTTCATCCGAGCTCTGGATCATCCACAATTACATCTTCTAGATCATTGCTCGGCTCCCCCCTTCTTACTTTTTCTTTATCCAGACCTCCAGCTCATCGACAATCATCGTCTCTCGGCTGACTTCCCCTTTCAAGGATGAGACATAACATTCCCTGGCAGCCCTTTGATTCCCTTTCACTCAATCTACACTATTATCTGTGGGGAACTTAAGGCGAAGATGGTAGGTCGATGTCATGGCCTTAAACTGATTTAACGTGCTCCTCCCCAGGATTGCATTGTATGCCGAATGAGAGTCAACCACCAAGAAAGTCACCATTCTAGTGGCCTGAACGAGCTTGGAACCTAAAGTAACGGGCAAGGTAATCACCCCAAGAGGCTCCGCGCGATCCCCTACAAATCTGATCAGAGGGAAGCAGATTGGGCACAACTTATCCTTCCTATTGTTCATCTTATCGAACGCCCCCCAATATAAGATATCAGCTGAGCTCCCGCTATCTATCAAGATCCTGTAGATCTGAAAATTGGCTACGACGGCCGATATCACTAAGGACTCATCATAGGGATGGCTTACGTCCAAAGTTTATTTTTATGTGAAAGTGATAGGAGAGGACCCCGACCTAACCTTCTTCACTAGATGTTCTGCAGTCATTACTTCTTCAGCCCTCCTGAGCTCCCTAGTGTATTTTTTCCTTACGGTTGAGGATTCACCTCCCCTAGCCAGTCCACCTGAGATAATACTTATCTCTCTTAGTGGTCTCTGGGCAGGTTGTAGTCTTCTAGGGCTTCCCTTCGGTGGGCTCATCCTTGGTGGTGTTCTTCTGTTGTCCCATCGTTCTCTCTGTTGATCGGCCATGAATCCATTGTACTTCCCCTTTCTGATCAAACTTTCGACTAACTTTCTTAGATCAAAGCATTCCTCTGTACATGCCCGTGGTCTCGATGGTAAAGACAGTATTTGGATCTGTCTCTCGAGCTTAGCGAGGCCTTTATTTCTTTTGGCCATTGAAACTCAGGATCATTCTGGATGGTATAGAAGACCTGCTCCATCAATGAATTGAGAGGGGTAAACCTCAAATCCGGCCTCCCAGATCGGTTTCTTCTATAATTATCTATGCTCTCATCCCATAGGTCAGAGCTGCATTCGGTTCTCGATTGACTTTGGCATCTTGGTGACATTTTTTGTTAGATCGTGATGTTGCCACCTCAGTATCCCTCTTCACTTTCATGGCTTTTTTTGCGTTCATATGCTTTTGAGCTCGGGACATCAGTTTAGCCATGTCTTCTGGGGGTTTTTTAACTAGGGAGAAAGCAAATCACCTAGGCTTGAGGCTACTCATGAAGGCCGTGATAGCCACCTTACCTTCAGCTTCCCCTATTTTCAACATCTCCTGATTGAACACATATTCCCTTAAGGTTTCATCTAGTCCCTGCCTGACTGTTAATAGATGAGCTAGGGGTTTTTATTGCCGTTGCCCCCGATAAAGTGGGAAGCGAGCTGCTCGCTAAGTTGCTTGAAATTACTAATGGACCCAAATTTGATATTGTTAAACCACACTCTGGCTAGCCCTTTCAGCGTGATATAGAAAGCTCGACATTTAATCTCATCAGGAATCGCATGGAGGTGCATGGCAGAGTTATAAGTATCTAGATGATCCAATGGGTCTCTAGTCCCATCATAAGGATTCACCGTGGGCATCTTTAATTTTGGAGATAATGGGCATTCCATCATTGCCGAGGCAAATTGAGTCTCGATTTTGTCCACGATATCCTCGATAATGTTCGGATTTTGAATAGTTGCCATCACCTCGTCGATTTGTGCTTGCATCGCTCTAATTCTTTCGCCAACTGCTATATTCTCTGTCTTTTCTGCCTTTCCTCCTAGACGGCGTGGGACCGTTTCACTATGGGCTTCAGCTGTTGTGCCGTTTTGGCAGGGGGGAATGGGTTGTGCATCATTCTCAGCTGCTATCCCCTCATCTCCATTGTTGTGGACTACACCTCCATTGCCACCGTTGTTGGCCGGCAGGTCCTACGGTTGAAGTGGTGGTTGAGCAGGTGCCAGGCGCTCGAAACGCTCTACTAGTGTATGGTCCTGCTCCATCAGGGCCTGTATAGCCGTCGCCATATCTGCAAACTGTCTTTCCATGGTAGATATTCTTTCATTGCCCTGGGTTTGATTTTCCATCGAGAGCCTCAGTTGATGCCTGTGAATGTGGGCATCAGATCGAGTTTGGACCATAAAAACTGAGAAATTGAAAGAAAAACTCGTTTCCACAGACGGCACCAATTGTTGATGCTTGTTTTTCGATGGTACCCTATCTGACAACCTGAAAAGGTGGCGTAAGTATGGGAGAACAAACCTGTTCGTAGGGGACACCGGTGTAGTGCCTGCCAAGAATTCTCTAATACTTAAGTCAGTAAAAGAATTATTCGAAAATTATTTTGGCAGAGTAACGGTAGAGCCGAAAGATCATTTACCTGCAGGCGCAGGAATTTCCCCCTATTCATGATGATCTTTTCTGGGTTTGTAGATAGAGGCTACTCAAGGTGTATCTCGGATTTTTTGGTCCCTTCCTCTCCTGTATCAAGGGACTAACGCAGATTGAGTTAATTTAGGAATAGTTTCCTTAACGGTACGATTCAACATTCAGAATGACGGCGCGTATCGCGGAAGCCGATGCAAATTGGAACGGTGTCAATGTTACGTCCACCTTCGTATTCCTCATATTATTGAGCTCGAATGGGAGCTCAGTTCCGACCAAGCTCGGGTGCCTTCTCCGCAAGAAGACTTGACCTGTCGACGAGGGGCATGTTGGCGATTTAATTTAGCTCGAGATTTCTCTTCCATTACCATTATTCTTGCAATTTTGAGACAGTGCATAAATACACTAAATAGCATAAATAATATCTGACGAAGAAAAAAAGATTTAAGCAAAGGTTCCATCACCTCCTTTGCTAAACATTCAAAAAAATAACTCTTTTTCATGCTCACTCATATCTTATAAGAATTATCTTTATTTGGAATGAGATCCAATTGTATACCTAAACCTTTCAATTCCGCCACACTTTGTCAAACCCAATAACTCGAAGACAATTGTTTGACCTCTAAAAAATTATGACTCGGGCAATACTCAGTAAGAATAACATCAGTTATCAATAAGTCTGAAATTTTAAAAATTCGTCAATTAGTTTCGATGAAACCCAATCCTTCCAAATGAATAGAAGTCTAATTGAAGACGTAAATACTATTCCCAGTGATCTTAAATATAGATAATAAACAAATATGCATATAAGATAAACAATGTTCGATCAAAATGCATCAGTCTCCAAATTATAACAAATGAACCTTCCAAATTTTTTTATTATGAATAAAATTTAAGTCTTGAGATTTTGAAAAAACACTATTTTCGATAAAATAAAATTAAAAAATGCTTTCAAATACTTTACAGGCTTCGAACATATTTTAACATTTAATCCGAATTTCAAAAACTAATTATCATCAGTATGCATATTAATGTATTGTTTCGTATGTCAAAAAATAATAAAAAATAATTAAAATTTTTTTAAAATTTATTATTTTTTATTTTATTGTACAAATTATAAATTTTTAATTTAATTTAATTTATTTTTTTTTTATTTTTTACCATTCCAAACCAAACGAGAAATAAAACTTTGAAGCTTCCCCAAATTCACCATCTGTCTCGCGTGATGACAGTTTGCATCTGACAACTCTTCTAAGCAAAATCACCAAAGATTTATCAACTTCTTTGAAAAAAAAAATTAAAACAATCATTCACAAAATATATATATATATATAAATTTTTATATAACAAATTTGATAAGTGATTTGACATTTATATAAATATCAATAATAGTAGACTGTTCTAGGAGGAACCGTCCGTACCTTTAGAATACTAGTATATTAATAAGATATCTCGGATACTTTCTTACACATTTTAACCCACCTGCAAATGGACATATTAGCAAAATATGGAAACAAAATCGATAGAGCCCCAGCATACAAAATATACAAATTAAATGTGTATAACAGAATCCCTTGTCCGATGCCACGCGAATGGCGATAAAACTAAGACATCCGGCCATTAAAAAATTCAGGCATAAGTTCAATTCCCAAGTTTAGTCGTGTAATCATTCTTAGGGGAGTTTGAAAATATAATTTAAAATAATTTTTGACATTTTATAATTAAAAATTATTAATTATAATTTTTGATGTGTTTGATAAAATAAATAATAATTTTAAATAATTTTTACAACTTTTAAATATTTGATAAAATTTAAGGTAACTTTTAATAATTTCTAATAACTTTTAGTAACTTTTAATAAATTTTGAGTTGAGAAATTATTGTAGTAAAACAGAAATGTAATAAAAGTTAATGGTTTGTCAAATGCTCAAAAATCAAAAATTAGTAATTTTTTATTAAAATTTGTGTTACCAAACGCTTTCTCACTCTTTTTCTTTTTTCTTTTTAAAATTGTATTTTCAAATAAAATATTATAAAAGCAATTAGTTTAATAATAAAATAATTTTTTTATAAATTTAAATGTATAAACTCAAATTTTACATGAAAATATATATACAATAATATATAAATGCCTAAAATATATATAAAAAGTTATATTTTTGAAATTTCAGTCCAGCCCAGCATGCTCAATCTACCCGAGTAAATAACTAAACAAATTTTAGCTTTTTTTTAAAAAAAAAAAAAAAAAAAAAGAGTGAGTCTAAAATAGCTATACCTATCATTGCCCCACCAAAAAAAAAAAAAAAATAAATAGAAAAAATAAAACTCAAAATACTAGATTCAAACCCAAGCCCCCAGCCCCAAAATTATCAACTTGGGTCAGCCCGTCAGCTCAAACACGACGCATTCATAGCCTAAAGGCCCACAATCCGGTCCGACCCGGAATACCCATTTGCGTTGCAGCCGAGGGGCTTTGCTAGAATGCTCAAGCCCGGGTCGTTTCCGACACATTATTGGTTCTGCCCCAAAACACCTATAAATACCATCTCTTTTCCCCGCTTTCCCACCCTGCTACCGCTTCAGCTGTGAGGGCGCGTTTGGCATGGTTCTCTCGCTCTCTTATGTACATAAGATGACTATATATGTCTATACTGTTATTCTAATTCCTTGGGGTTCCTTATGGATAAATTAGGGCTACTGTTTTTGTTTTTTTTTCGCTGCATAGCGAGACTATTTCCTTGCAGTGTTTATCACTACTGCTATTAATTATTTTCGCTGTTGGCCTTTTGATCTGCAAACAATCTACCGTGCAATTTCAATCTTTGGTTTGTTTGTAATTTGTCCTAATTTTTATGAATTGGCAGCTGCAATGGCTACTTTCGGTGCAGCTTCGACTGCGAATTACAATCCCAACAAGTCGGTTGAGGTGATTTTTTTATTTTCGCACAAGCTTTATCACTTCAGTTGCCTGCATACATACATACATACATATATTTACATATATATATATATATTTATTTATTTATTGACTATTGAACTTAAAATGAACCCTGGGCATGATTTTGTTGTACGGCCTTATTATTGAAATGCCTTTTAAAAAAAAAAATATATATATATATATTATTGAACTTAATCTGAGTCTGGAGTGTTAATTTTCAAGTGTTGGGATATATTTACGTGGTAATACCTGCAATCTGTGTAAATGAGCAGGTAGCACAACCTCCTGGTGACTCTGTATCAAGTCTTAGTTTCAGTCCTAAGGCCAATTTCCTTGTAGCAACTTCATGGGATAACCAGGTTTATTCTATTCAACTGCAATTTTTGTCCTTTTATTTTTTGCTGCATTACACCAAACTTCTTGAAGAAGCATTGATTTGAACTTCATTCATAGTGATAATTGTAAGTTTTGACTTGTTTTAAAGCTGCCGTGTTTTGTTTGCTTAGGCAAAAAATAAACAAATTTTATATCTTTTATTTATTCATATGGAACGATGGGAAAGTAAAAACTTAACCCAAGTTGGAAAAGACAAGTTCTTGAAAATGGAGATAAACAAATAATCAAAACACAAGGCTCAAAACTTTTTGGATTTGGGTTTCCCTTGATAACGGATGACTATTTTTATTTTTGGCGACGGCGGGATTGTTTTGAGCAAGGGTGTAAATGAGTCGAGCCGTGCTTTCTATTCAAGCTTGGCTTGTTTATTAATTGAATGAGCCCAGGCAGGCCTATCTTTTTGGTGTTCCAAGCTCAAACTGTTCATGAGCAACAGTATTTATTTGTGGCCCTACTTGTCAGAGACATTGCTATACTGTACTGCTTGGGGCAAGTCCCTGCACCCTCAACCTTTCCTGTGTTCCCGCGTACCATGTGCCTTTTATTAGAGTCTAGGTGTAACAAGTATGAGTCACAACTCTTGAAAAATTTAACCTCAATAAGCTTGTTTCTTGGTTGTTGAGCGATTTAATATTCGTCCTATTCGAGCATGCTACCAATTTAAACAAAGAAATATGCAGATCGACGTTATTTTTGGTGGTGGTCTAGGAAGAAGCAAAGAAGTGTTGTTGCCTTGTGGTACACATAACCTTGTAAGACAAGATGTAAACTATAAAAAGAAGATTTTGGAAGAGCTGAGCACCCAAACATATTCTCTCTCTCTCTCTCTCTCTCTCTCTCTCTATGTATATATAATAGGGAAAACCAAGGAATAGCTCGTTTTATTAAAAGGAGGAGATGACACATGGTACATGCCTTCTCCTCTTGAATCTTGTTTTGTATATTAGTATGGATTATTTAATTATATATGTACATATTGAATGAATAGACCTGGACAATGTTTAAAATCACTCATTTACTAAATGACCTTAAATTTTCTATACGAGTTTGACTCGTTTAGTAAATGAATGAGTTGAACCAAACTCTTGTTGAGCCAAGCCAAATCCTATTCATGAACCGTTCGGTTCATTTGCAAGTCTAGTTTTAAGGTCCTAAGGCATTATGGGCACTAATTATACCTTGTGCACTACTTATTAGCAATAATAATATTTCTACATTTGTGCTCTCCATCTCTCTTCTTCGACCAAATATTTACGCTTTGTTTCGCTTATGTCTACTTTTCTATTTTTTTTCTTTATATTTCATATTATTTCTGTTACTTTTGTGTTGTTGGTACCCTTTAATGAATTGGCCTTCTATATTTACATAGGTGAGATGTTGGGAGATTATGCGAAGTGGAACCACTATTGGAAGCGTGCCTAAGGCATCAATGTCACATGATCAGCCGGTATTGTGTCAAATGTCTACAATAGCATTTTCAAGTAATTTTTCTGATTTTGAGTTTAAAAGTATCGTAGTTGATTGTTTTATCTTTTGAAGGTTTTATGCTCAACTTGGAAGGATGATGGGACAACTGTCTTCTCTGGGGGATGTGACAAGCAAGTTAAGATGTGGCCATTACTATCTGGTGGCCAACCAATTACTGTGGCTATGCATGATGCACCTATTAAGGAAATTGCGTGGATTCCAGAGATGAATCTTTTAGTCAGTGGAAGCTGGGACAAAACTCTAAGGTAAGTCTTGGATAGTTTTTTAGTTTTGGGAGAAATTTTTAATTTCAGTTTGAATGTTTGTTGTGCTTCTTATACTTACATTCTAATATGAAAAATTTGTCTTTATGGGTCTTTACTTTTCACATACTGAAGTTATTGATACGTCATAATTTTGTTGTCATTAGCTCATATTTGATTCAAATTTAAGTTAAATTGTTTGTTTAAACATCCCTTGGTTTATGTTTTTGCAAAAGCATTGTATTAATAGATCAAACTAGATCTGGGGCTAAACGTAACTTAGAATATTAGAGATACACTTTAGAATCCAAATATTTTAGAGTAAGGGGGTGTTTGGTGCAACAAAAAACAACGAAAAATAATGAAAAACGTGGTTTGAGTGATATTTGGGTGTTTGGTGGCAAACTACGTTTTTCAGACATGAATAGTGAAAGATATTGACTTTTGCAGAGAAATCCGTCGGAACGATTTTGAAATCTCTTCAAAAAATATTGACAATAGATCTTGTTTAGTAGTTTGGATGACAGTGGTCGCATTAAAAAAAATAAAAAAAAATTACAAATATTCTATTAATCGAACTCGAGTTATGCATTTTTTTTAAAGTTGTAATAGGTGTGAATGTGTAAAAAATAGTAGAGAATTTTAAAGTTTTTGAGAGTTTTTCAGCATTTTTTGGAGCACCAAACACCCCCTAAATAGGTTTAAAACAAAATATATGCATTGCAATTTTAGTAAAATCAAAACTATGAGGGCGTGTTTGTTTCATGGAGATTGACACGGGATTGGATTAATAATTTGTGGGGCCCAGCAAGTGAGGTGTTTGTTTAAGAAAGTGGCTGCGGGATTTTGAATCCCAACCGGACAAGAAATCCAGTAAAACGTGGGATGAGTAATTCGAAGGGGAGTATAGGATTATTAATACCCTATCTTCGGATTTATTTCTCGCCAAGATCTAAAGGTTCAAAATTATTTTCTGTCACATCATGTATCAAATCACATCTTTTATCCCATTTTATATCCTACCAACCAAATACCAAAAAAAGAATCCCGCATAAAAAATTGATCTCATCTTTTATCCAATCTCATATATTATCCCATTATATTACTTATCCCTCATCATTCAATCCTCCAAAACAAACATAGCCTGAGGGTATGCTAAAAGTTGAGGATCAAGAAGGGCCAAAAGGTTATCTTTTTAGTATCTGTGATCAATTATCTATGCAAATGATCCTCTCGAGTCTCAACTCTCTAAAAATTGTCCATATAAATGGAAGGATTGAAGAGAATGTCATCTATGAGATTTGAGCCAGGCAACTAAAATGGAGAAGTGCTAGAGTGTTATACCTATCAAATTGAGAAGAAAATTTTATAGGACGACTGTAAGGCCAACTATTTTATGGTATAAAACGTCGGGCCATTAAGAAGCAATACTGTGATAAAATGGGTTTAATGGAAATGGGAATGCTAAGATTGATGTGTGGTAATAGAAGAAAAAATGGAAAACATATTGAAGTAAAGTTGAATTGGCATCGTTAGAAGAGAAGTTCATCTAAAATGGTTTAATCGTGTCTAATGTAAACCTAGAGATGCATTGACAAGGAAAAGTGATTGGATCCAAGTAAAAGGTGTAAAAAAGACAAAAAGTAGACGTACGATTATATGGACGGAAATTGTGAAGATATACCTAATTTCAAATAACATCACAGAAAATATATCATTTAACGTAAATGAATGGAGGAAAATGATTCATGTAACCCGACTCCATTAAGTTTGGGTCTAATATTTTGTTGAGTTTATTTATATATCAAAACAGCTTGTACCCAGGTTAATAGAGTTTCTCCTCTGGTCAGTTTTGTTGTGTTTTCTACACAAGAGGAGATGTGCACGTGTCTGTGGGAATTTGAATACTTCTTCATTCGTGACATATAACAGTTGTGCAGGTTTATGTGGGACTTTTGTTCCAATTAAACAGAACATCTTTTTATGTTTGGCTTTAGGAGAACTGTTGAATTTTTCTACATTGTTTCTTCTTGTCAAAAAAAAAAAAAAATATGTACATCGTTTCTTGGAACAAGTTCTATCTTCCTGTTCAATTTTTTTTTTGGGGGAAAAGTTTATTGATTAGCAGCTTCATGCTTTTATCCTTGATGGAATCAAAAAAATGGGGAAGGAAATCACATACTACTTAGCAATCTGATGCTGTTTCATCGAATAAAATGTGTTGTTCATTAGTCCAGTGTATATATATATATAAATATATATTAATTTTTATTTTATAATTCCTGCTTCCATTATACACATTTACTCATT
>JAVXUM010000036.1:5055328-5073074 GCA_035590655.1 Pouteria glomerata
AGTGTATATATATATATAAATATATATTAATTTTTATTTTATAATTCCTGCTTCCATTATACACATTTACTCATTTCTGTTATTAACTATCTTTATATATTAATTTTTATTTTATAATTCCTGCTTCCATTATACACATTTACTCATTTCTGTTATTAACTATCTTTAGTTTGTAAATGTTTGCTCTATCACACATTAAAAAAGTGAAGAGCAGAAAGTATATATATGCTCTAGTGCAGTGGGATTTCCCGTGCGATTGATTCATTATTTGTTTGCTGTTATGGACTGGTTTTCACTTGCATTGTCTCCATTTTAGTGGCTATAAAAATATGTTATTTCAGGTATTGGGATTTGAGACAGTCAAATCCAGTGCATACACAACAACTTCCTGAACGCTGTTATGCATTTACAGTGAGACATCCTCTGATGGTCGTTGGGACTGCAGATAGAAATCTTATAGTTTTCAACTTGCAGAGCCCCCAGGTAAGTTTTGTTATGAAATGATTTGACATCATTGGAATGTCCAAAGCAGCTCTATCAATTCTTGTATTAGCATCATAAGTTCTGTTATTTAACTTAATAAATGATATAGAGATTCATTATTACAAAGTAATTTTTTATTTGAATAATATTAAGTCTATTGTGTGATCTTAAGGTCATAATATTCCATTTGGACAAATTTTTTGTGAGCACCCTGGCTGTTTTTAAACAATTTTCTTCAATAAAAGCAGTTGTCAACTTATTTCCTATACTCAAATGAACGAAGAAGGTAGTTTTTGGAAAAGCGATTTTAGGCTTGATGGTGGATTTGGGAAATCAACTTCAAGCCTGCAATCATGTTTCTGAAACACGACTTCAACCATTTCATAAACTAACTGAAGTCGGGTCTTAGAAAACCAACTTTAAGAAGCCGCCTTCGAGCTTGGAGACATCTTCCTGAAGGACAACTTGTGTGAATAGTTGTATTTTGGAAATTATTTCAGATGAACCCCTTCTTTAGGGGGGGGGGGGGTGGAATATACATTTTCTTTGGGGAAAAACTCCAACTTGAACTCTAAATATAAGACACTCTCGATGATATCACTTGTGGGCAATTGGGACAAGTTTGAGGTTCTAGCTAGCTTGGAACAATGTTGGTGATTGTTGACGACAAGAATTCATTAGAGGCGAACGGCATGAGAGTTAGGGTGATCTAGAGCGAGAGAGTACTAAAGTCGGAGTTTAGCTTGGATGAGTTACTTGCGTCTTTGAGGTTGCGAAAGAAAGGAATGTGTATAGGGGGAGGGCCAGGGCATGGATGTTGGCCTTTATGTCCTCAAGATGATGGTCCTGCAAATAACTAATTGACTAAAGCAAAGAAATAACTAATCTTCATTGATAATGGTTTTAAAATTAAAATTTAATTGTGTAAAATTAGGGGCGGCAATTGCATTGTGTGGTGTTCGGATTCATAATTGTGTTTATTCGTATTGGTGCTCAAATACCTCAAACTTTAATGAATGTGCTAATTAATTAATTTGTTTCAGAATTGGATAGAATCATGTCAATTTTGGGTTAACATATTTGTGTCATGTTTGTGTTGTGTCGTCTCGTTTTATCGTGACATGTCTAATATTGTTGATTTGTAGTAAATATTCAGAAATATAATAATTATGATATTTTTTTTCTTTTTTCCATATTTGTAGAATTGTAATTGCAAAATTTATTGCAACCCTTCATTTGCCCCCTCTCAACTTGAATCCTAGCTCCGCCACTTGCTATCAAGAAGTGTAGCCGGAATTATTGCGAACTAACGTTAGAGCTCTTATGTTAATTTTTTTCAGTGCAGTGCTTGTTTAACTTTTTCAAATGGGCCATTCTGAAATGGAAATTGCAATCTCAATCTTTTTTTCTTAATTAAGATGACATTGCAATTCTGTAAAATTGATGAGGACAATGAGTAGATGAAAAGAAATGTGATCTATACTTAACTTTCACGCGATGCAATAGTTTGCATCAACATTTTGAAATCAATTAACTTACAGTCCAACACTTCTATAGCAGCCTTATCCACAATATAAGCCATTCAGGTTTTTTCCACTTTACAACTTGCTTGGAACACAATAATTCTAGCAGAATATTGCAAAAGAGGTAATATGCTTAAATGATCATTTGACCTTGACGATCACCACGCTATAAGAAGAAATTGGTCTTGAATTGTATGACACCGTAGTTCTCAAGTAACTGCTTCTCGCTTCTGCTTCCAATATGGAAGGGTTGTTAAAAACAGAAGTGCACTAAATGTTGCAGTCATTTTCAATTTGAGAAAATAAAAAATAGAGGGAAAAAGCAACAAATTTGGAAATGCAAAAAAAGTTCAATTACTGCATTATTGCATGGAAGTAGTCTGATAGATTTGTCTCAAATGTAGGGGCCGTGGGGCTACCTTTAAGTTATCAATTTCATTGTGCATTTTTGTGAACAATCAATAAGATATGCGGCTTTTTGGTTGCTATAACCAATCTGCACAAATTATTCCGGGGCTGTTTGTTGCTGCAGAGCCAGTGTTTGCAGTAGGTTTAAATTAATCATCATTGTAAAATATATTGAAGTCCTTATCACTTGGTAAAAGATGAAAATAAAGCGAATCATAGTCCCAAGTGGAGACTTTCTGATGACTATATGTTACTTGAATGCTACTTATTTGCTGTTTGTTGTAGGACTTGTTCAAGCTTTCCTGATTCTTTCTTCATGTTTTTTTTAGTTTCTATCTTAATGTAAGGTAAGCTTTTGTATCGGTAATATGTTACCTCTTAAATTATTGACATGAAAAGATACGAGCGAGCATCTGTATTGTTTTAGTCTCAATTATGTCTGTTGTTTGCTACTGGTTTTATTCTTTGTTTTGTGCTTTTGACTCTAATGGCCACAAAAATGTTTCCTTTGTTCTAGTTCCACGACTCGTTAGACTTGAGATGTAGAAGGTTGAAGAACCGCTTTAATACAGTGCTAGGGCAGTTAAAAGTTGGCATGTATTGTATTTTCGCATGTATTATTTACTCTCAGCAATGAAAATGCTTGTGACCCCCTCCCCAAATCATACCTCTACTTTTCCCCATTCATGTTCTTGAGCTCCATTGTTCAGATGCCTGCTGAGACTTTCTTTATTTACTGCTTCAATTTTTAATACATGAGCAATAGTAATCACTTTCTGAATACAACAGACGGAGTTCAAAAGGATCACTTCACCCCTAAAGTATCAGACGAGGTGTGTTGCTGCCTTTCCGGATCAACAAGGGTTCTTGGTACATTCTCCGTTTTATTTGTTCCTTTTGACCTCTTATATTTCTATTCTCTTTGCCCCGTTTTCTAGCTTTTCAACATGGCTGGTTGTCAAATACTTACAATATCAGGCCCTAATCTTTACATCTTCCATAAAATGAACTTAATTGTCCTGACATATTCAGTAGTGTAGCATCAATGTGCCAGAGGGGTGTAAGCTGAAACAGTTGGGTAGGGAGCAGAAAAATTTGGAATTTAACTATAAGTCTACATCTTTGACAGGGATTTGGAACATCTTGGTGTTAAGAGAATTTTAGAACTTTAATGTTATGATGCTACAGTCCGACAGAATTTATGTGTGTAGGATTTTTATGTAGATATCTTGTTTGTCACCTTCAATTTGAAGGCATGTGCACATCAAGTTTCTGAGCTCATTTCTGTCCATGGGCATGACAGTTTTTTCTTGGACAACACTTCATCGAGACATACTCTCCTATGCTGTCAGGAGGCTTCTTTATTATTGGGGACTGTTTACGGTTGATGTGAAAGATATTCTTGCCTTTTAAGATTTTAAGAATTTTGTATTATTTTTGGGGTAAATTGCATGTAGAACAGTGCTTGCAAATCAATACTTGTTTTGGAGATTGTTAGGTTGATATTTTAGTTCACAACAGATGGATTTCATGTGTTGTTCTTTGATGCAAATTATGCCCAGATGCTCCTAAGTTTTCCTTTCATATTTGGTTTATTTTTCTTTTAGCTGTGGTAGAAAATTTTAGGAAGTCATATTCTTCAAATGACCTAGTCCGATATTGGAAATGGTATATGGCAAAAGGTCAGTAGAAATAAGTTTAACTAAAATGAAAGTAACAGGAAAAAAATAGAATTTAGTGGAACTAAAACTCTTATGGATGCATTATTATGAGAACAATTCATTTCAAATTATAGGTGCACTGATTGATTTTCTTGATTCAGTGTTATGAAAAATAATCATGTAAAATAAAGAAACTCTTATGAACAAACAATACCAGTTAGCTTTGTGCGTGGCTTGTAACTGTCAGTACGCATTTATGTGATGTGTAAAATCTAAATTGTGACCATATGCTAAGGTGTTAAACTGTGCATATGTTGATGACATCTTAGAAATCACTTGGGCAGGGTTTAAAGAACAAATTCTGAAGCTTGCATACATGGAAACAACTAATGAATTGTGAACAACTAGTAAATGTTTACCCGGACAGTCTCATAACTTTCATGGTACTCATCTCTAAGACTTCTCCTTCCCAACCAAGGATCATTGCAGAAGCTTATACGATCCTCATTTCACACCACAAAAGGATATGTGTCTTTTTAATTCTTCTCAGCCTCTCCTGATGCCAGTCCAAAGACTAGTACCATACAATGCTCTAGAAAACTTGGAAGTCTAATCGCTTGTGTTAACCCAGGATTTTGTTGCAATCACTTGTTCGTCCAATGTCCATGGTTCAAGGAGATTTTGGGAGTTGGCTCTAACTTGTTCTGGTATTCAGTGGGTATTTTTGAGATAGGTGAGACACGTTTGAATGTCATGGTGGGAAGCCAGAGCACAAAACTAGGGGGAAGAATTGGAGAATCATCCCTACTGGCATTATATAGATCAGTGGGGGGAAAAAGAAACAGGCAATGCTTCCAAAGTGAAGAATCATTTTTGTATAGAGCAAAGAGTGCATTTTTGTCTAGAGCATAGAGAGCATTTTTGTCACTTTCATACGGTTGGTTGGCCGAGGTTATAGAGCCAGATCTAAAGTTCTTTTCTTTCATAAAAAATGTGGCGTCTGCCTTCTTATCCCTTTTGTATACGGGTTGCATCCCCTTCATGCGATTTTTAATAAATTTTTCTTTATGAAAAAAAAAAGAATATGATTTGGACCTTCTAAATGGAGTAATCAGTAGGGAAAGGAATCAATGAATCTTTAAGGTCTCTCTTTATTCTGGTGATTAGGTCTTGTTTGATCATTTAGAAATCACATTCTTGCTATGAAGATGTTTAACTTGAGCATTAAAGTAGTCTAGAACCTTTTACACATTGTTGTGATGTCAACATCCCACTGAAGCTTGTTGGGTACACTTAATATGTGTAAAGATGCCTATTATAGGATCAATAATGTTTTGGTCCATATAAGAGTCATGACTTGTTGCTTTAGATATTAATGCTTTGGGTCCCTTCTATTTGAGGCTAAGTGGTTAGTGGTTTAGTGAGCTGTTTGTACATGGTGGAGGTAGCTAAGAAATTTTGCATGACCTTTTGCTTGAGATAGTAATGCTTTATAGACGAGAAGGTGTTGCCTTCAAAAAGTACTAAGGACGGTAAATGATTCAATTCTGTTATTTTTTCCTTTTCCTCAGAACCTAGACTTGGAGACAACGCATCCTTGGTAATACAAGATCAGATGTTGATTTGGGTATTCCATAGATTTTTATTCAGTGGTATAGCTCTCCTCTAGCAGTCATTTCTGGAGATTTTTCTTAATGTGTCCTAAATTTGTGTTATTACGTACATTAGTAATGACTTGCTAGTTTTCACTCAAGGGGAAAAAAGAGAAAAAGATACTTGCTAGTTTTCCTTTAATTACCCTCTTTCAATCTGTGAAAATGTCTCCATCATCTCTAATATATTTTTGGGATTGTAACTATTTCAGTTACAGTTCATTATTCTAAGACACTTGAATTTGGGACTGTCTTTCTTCAGGTTGGTTCAATTGAAGGAAGGGTCGGGGTACATCATCTTGATGATTCGCAGCAAAGTAAAAATTTTACTTTCAAATGTCACAGAGAGGGCAATGAGATATACTCTGTCAACTCATTGAACTTTCATCCTGTAAGATTGTACAAACAAACTGCATTTTTTCTGTTAAAAGTTAGGGGATTGATATTGCTAGATAGCTTGCATCTAAATTCACGTCTCTTAATGCTGCAAAGTGTTCGTATATTTATCTCAAGTGTACAACGGATCCATTATATGGAAAATTGATTGCATGGAATCTTGTAGCTTGTCCTGTTTCAATAGCGTAATGCATTTTACTGTTTCTCTTTTTGTAATGCTGGCTGTCCAGATAAAATTCTTGGTCAGTAGGTCAGATTGTGTGTTGATCCTACCTGTTTTCTTCCTATCGCTCAATATCTTACCTATACTTGTCCCAGGTACATCATACATTTGCAACTGCCGGATCTGATGGTGCTTTTAACTTTTGGGACAAAGATAGCAAACAGAGACTCAAGGTGTTCTAGATTTCTTTCAAAATCTTCATTTCTTGTTGTGGGAATCATTACATGTTTTACCTCTTAAGTGTCATCAAATATATTTTGTGTCCAATTTGTTTTGGTTTTGAATTTGACCTTTCCAATCTGCTTCTGAATTCTGAATATCCTCATAATTATTTGTGGTTTAGATACACATCCTCATGCTAAGAAGCACATACACTTCTAGAAAAATGACATGCCCGTATCATATCCATGTTGGACACATGATAACTGAAACTCCTCGTACACTCTCCTAACAAGTGTGGGACACTTGTCTAATGTGTTGCAATTTTGGATACCAAACAAATATCTTGAATGTTAGAAAATAAAAATATATATACATGAATATGTATTTCAAGACCAAAAACTTGACTGTTAATGAGGTGACATGGGGACAATAATAAGTGTATTGGACAAGGGGAAGAGGGGGTAGTGTGGGGAAGGGAGTTGGTTATTGGTCCTACAGACTAGGGTCGGGTTGGGGCAGGGCAGGGGTGAGCCCAGCCCTGAACCATATGTATTGGGGCGGGGAAGTTTGGACAGTGGGTCCGGGGCGAGCAGACCCTCTTTACATGCCACTATGTGTGTGTTGGGGGAGGGAGGGGGGACGCCTGGGGTTTGGATCTGGACAGTCCGTGGAAATGGCATATTTCTCCTAATGCATGAACTCATTCCCATTCCCATGTTCCAATATCCACTGACAAATCAATTTTTAATGGATTGGTTTTGTCATGGGAGAGGTAGACTGTCAGACCTGACCCCTGTGCTGCCATACAAATAAAACTTGCTATTGATAGACTCATAGCATATAGCTAAAGTGAAGTTTCCTTTATTTATCTAAACATTTTGCAATAATTTGCTTACTATTACATTTGTTGTTTTTAATATAAACTGAAGAGTTGCAGTTGTCCTAGATATATTATTGTTTTCTTTTACTTATATTCATCTTGTTGATATGCCAGGCAATGACAAGGTGCAGTCAACCTATACCATGCAGTACGTTCAACAATGATGGCTCAATATTTGCATACTCGGTATGTCTTGTTTAAAATGTGCACCAAACTATGGTTTCTCTCTCATGCATGCATGTGCTTTTTCCTGTCTCACGTGCACATTGGGAGAATGGAATAATATAAGCAGAGTAAAGATGAAATCCTCCTTTGTGCAGCAGAACACTTGTTTTGAATCTTGGTGGTGAGCTTTGTTGGTGCATCATGACTACCTTACAAGTGCATGGTTGAAGGAAGATTTTCAAATGAAAAGCATCATGTTTATTTCAATTGTGGAACGAATAGCATTATTAGTTATTTCTCGAGGGAACTGGGTGTATAAAACCTGTTACCAACAAGGCTTTACAATATTCCCGTCTTCTTTTTGTAATTTGTCATGGGTTAATAAAGCCGGATGTTTTGTCTAGCTATGCTTCTTATTAAGTCCACGTATGGTTTGTGTTATTCAATTTAGTGTCTTTGTCCAAGATTTACTGGCACTAAATCATAAACTGGTTCTTGTTTGTTAGCAGGTATGTTACGATTGGAGTAAAGGTGCAGAAAATCACAATCCATCAACGGCAAAGACCTACATTTTCCTGCACTTACCACAGGTAAATGTTAATATATATATATATATATACGTGTATCCTTTTCCTTGTACTCTTACATCAGAGTTTGTTTCTGATTGCTATTGAGAGATCACTTTTTCCTCGTATTATGTGACACTTGAGTGTGCCCTACTTGTATGATGCAGGAATCTGAGGTTAAGGGCAAACCACGAATTGGAACTAGTGGCAGAAAGTGAAAGCAAAAAGAATATGTAATTTTTTTTTTTTGGTAAATGAGGCTGTTTTGTAGCTTTTTCCTTTTCCAAATTCTGATGTGCGAATTCTGTTGAAGATAAGTTTGGCAGAAAGAGGTCCTTTCATCTTTTGAGTGGGATGTTTTTATCACCCTTCTGGTAATAGTGCTTTTCTTTCGAAACCCTACAGCTCACTTTTATGACTTGCATGAATTAGCTTTTTGCTTGGGAGGACAGGGAAGAGTTTTTCTAAATCTTCGATGGGATTTCAAAGTTTGCCTTGTTATTTATGATTTCTCATTCATTCTCAACTTTTCCAGACAGCTTCAGCCACCATTATGGGTGGACAAAGTCGCCCCAAGCCTTTCGTAGTATTTCTATCTCAAGTCGAGTCTTATTTTAATTCTTAAATTCCAAATCTGTTCAATTTATTTCATTTAATTTACGAATTAATTTTTTTTACTGTTTATCACATAATTTTTTTTAATCACACTTAACTTAATCAAAACTAGTTAACTAAACATGACAAAAAAGTATTGTTACAATTGCTTCGGATAAATAATGATAAAAAATTAATTACTTTGTGCGACGTATAATGGCCTTCATGGCCATTCAAACCTGTGTTTTTGCTTGCACCTGAAAATATATATTTGCCATTTGGCAATCTTCTAAACTTCCAACGTAACGTGCTATAAATTGACTAAAAATGAGGGGGGAATAAAAACATAAAGAGAAGAGAACCATATGAACAGAGAAGGGTAAGAATCACACTTTAGCATGGTGGAGGCCTCCAAGAGATTTCCAATGTTTTAATCACCTGGCACCAGATAATTCATCTGGGGGGAGGTTGGAAGTGGAGTCGCCAATCCAATCAGTATTTGGGTGAAGGGCACGGTTAAACTCTTGACGGAAAACCTCCTCCTCCTGCCATCTTTCCACTTCTCAGCCAAGCCATCACCTTCTAGCATTTTGACAACTTCTGACATCTTCGGACGATCACTTGCAGTACTTTGTGTGCACAGCAGTGCCACCTGAATTAGTTCTTCTACCTCTTCATCAACATAATTGTCCTGTAGATCTGCGTCAACAATCGTTTCTAAGTTCTTGTCTTTCAAGAGTCCTTTGACCTGATTTTTTTACACATTTGTCAGAAAGCAGATCATAAGTTAATGAGCAATAAATATCATTGATGAGGAAGAGCACTGTCTAAAATGTATATATATGTGGTCCACTGTATAAGACCCCGTCTATGTGAGATATAGGGAGGGACAATGCACGTAGCCTTCTCCCCACTAAATAGTAACTAATACTTTAATATGGTACTGAAACAACAGAATAATAGTTCCATTTTCCTGTCCAACAAACTGAAAGCAGTTTTGACAGAAGGTTCGTAAGATGCACTTTAAGAACATCAAATCAAGATGGCAACTGAAGTAATGTATAATAATAAGCATATAGACAGTAAAGGCAATACATGCTTACCCAATCTAACAACATGACATCGCCATCATTGGCAAGCCGAGCAAGATCAAAAGCCCCCTGTCCTGTGATGAGCTCCAGAAGCATGATCCCATACCCAAAAACATCAGTTTTCTCCGAAGACTTTCCAGTGGAGAGGTACTCAGGGGCAATATGTCCAATAGTGCCATGTATAGCAGTGGTAACGTGAGTATCCTTGAAGTCTCTAAGTTTAGCAAACCCAAAGCCTCCAACAACTGCTTCAAACTCCTCATCCAACAATATGTTTGCAGATTTGACACCACGGTGAATGATCTTTGGGTCACAACGATCATGCAAGTAGGAAAGACCTCTTGCAGCTCCCAATGCAATTTGCTTCCTTTTTGGCCAATCAAGGGGGGCTTGGGATTCACATCGCTCTCCACAATGCACCAATTAGGCATGAGAATATTTGTAGGGATTAGGTAGGGTGGAGGACAGGTTCAAAAGCACAATTTTTCAAAATTTTCAACAAAATTTGACTTTCAGAATTTTAGCAAAATTTGATGCCCAGATGGGAGTAGTTCATTGGTAAGATTTCTATTAATTGAAGTAAAGATCACCAGTTGGAACCCTCTCGACAGGCCTAACTCCTCCCCCTAATGGGTTGGTCCAGGTGGATTAGGAGCTCTAGGGATTAGACCCACTGAAGGTGCCAAAGGCGGTGATACCAGAGGTATCACCACATATATTAGCAAGCTTTGATATAACCTCGCAGAATTTTGCATTTGAAAATATTCAAGGCTTCCTTTCCAACATAAACTAGGAAGTATATTTGATGATAGAATGAGTGTCTGAAGGTTTTAATTATTAGAATACTGAGAAAGTAAGAAAAGAAGGCATATGAAGAGGCCAGGAAGTAGTACCTCTTAAGCATGATGCAACACTTCCGTTAGCCATAAAGGCATAGACAAGCAGCCATTCTTTTGGCGTCACGCAATAGCCACGCAAACGTAGTAAATTTCGATGAACTGCCATGCTGACTAATTCCACTTCGGCTTGGAACTGCAGCTCCCCACCTTGAGTATGCTGTTTTTTTCGTCTTTTTACTGCCACAAGACTCCCATCAGCCAACTGCCCTTTATAGACTTTACCAAATCCACCTTTTCCTATAACATTTGTGCTGCTAAATTGGTCCGTTGCAGCTAGTAGTTCACCCAGGGAAAACTTCTTGAGCTGTCCTAGATGAACTTCCGGATCCTCTTCAGCTGCGAAGATAAGTAGAGGCAAAATGTATGAGATGTACCACAAATATGATCAACTTAAGTTGTTCTATGCTTCGCACACTAACCAGGTGCATCAAAGAAATCATCTAGTGGCTTCCTACATTGCCACCAAGCAAACAATAATGCTGCACCAGCAGCAACTCCGCCAGCAATGCCTCCAATGGCACTTTTTCCTACTTGGAAAGCATTTGACAATCACAGGGCTGGAAGTTAATTCCTTTCTGAATTCCCATCACCAGTTAAACTTTCAAATAAAAGCCAATTCAAAGGAACTGAATAATGAAATCGTTCATACCACACAGGTGGAGAGTGGGAAGAATTGAGTTCTAATTTGAGAAACAACTAATGAAGTTGTAATTGACAAAAAGTGCAACCCATATCAAGCTTAAAATTGACAAAGTATTTGAGACCAACGATTTAGAAAGAGAAAAAAAAAATGTTTAAGTGATCAAAGAAGTTTCCTTAAGAAAAACTAAATGTTATCGATTGTGCATCCCAGAAGTGGGGAGATCAAAGTCCTATCCATACCAAGGAATCTGATCTGAATGCAACCCATTTTCATATAGTTTCTTTTAGATCATTCGTATATATGAAGCAAGGAATAAAACATCATTTCTCTTCCATAGAAATGGCTGAAACACTTCTGTTCCCTAAGAGTCTAAAACAAATCACTAGTAGAATAATAATTACAATATTTCCAAGAAAAGATAGCAAAACACACCAAAATATAGCATGATCTACCAAAACAATGAGTTATTGTATTAGGCTTTCAAATGTTTACATAAATCTAAGTTCTACTTGTAAATATTTTTATGAATTTTCATATTTCTGTGTCACTCTCAAAAATTTTATTGCAATATTTTTAAAATGTCTACGAAATGTTTGCAATTATGTGCTAATCTAAACGAGCTGCCTAAAAAATTTTTGATCCTTCACATAAGTTTCTTCATCATTAGGACAATTCTAAAACAAGACTTACAAAGGCAAATTACACATTCACCAAAGCATCTATGAGTGATAAAATCTGGAACAGGCAACATGGGAAGTGATTTCTAATCTAATGTTAAGGAAATACAAAGTGTTAGAGCAACACAACTGAATCACTAGCAGCAAAAAATTAGAAGAATAAACATAAAAGTGCATGTCACAAACCTAATGTACGGGGGAGCGGTTTTGGAAGAGGAGGTGGTGAAGAAACTAGAGGATTTATCAAATTGTTGTTCATAAAACTGAAAAATGGAAAATCGAAGTACGGAGATCAGCATACATTTAGATGAGTGACCCAACTCCAGTACTGTTGAAGATGTTACTAGAAACAAACCTGGTATTAGTAAAACGATGAAAGGAGCCATTAACTGGGATAAGTCCTGTTAAACGGTTGTTTGACAGATCTCTGTATTCCACAAGGCAAAAAGGCTGTCGTATCACATTCGTGCAGTGAAACTATGCAAGTCAAAACTTCTCAAAAAAGAAAGAAGGAATCACCTTATTCATAAAAACATAGAGAGGAGAGAGATAACTTGGTACTCACAGGATTTGAAGTGAGTCAATCGTAGTCAATGACATAGGAATTGTGTCGTACAGACTGTTGTTGTTTAGCCGCCTATCCTTGCAGAGTATATGGACAGCCACCGGTATGTTATAAACAATCACAATGGTCATTCAAAGTTAAAATTCAGAGGGGCATAGTTGATTTATAAACCACCATCAGAAAGATCCCTTTTTGGGCTGATCTACAAGCAAATAGTAGATGAAAATAATAAAAGGAATATGTATCAAATGAAAGTCCTTTGGCACTGCCAGTGTGTTTAATACAAACTCACTTGACTTGTCACTATCAAGACCGTTGAATTTTGGTTAATCAACATCCATGGACAAGCAGGATCATTGTATTAAGTGCCTGGTCTTTTCTTTTCTTACAAGTAAACTACACTTTATATATATAAAAAAAGGGTTCGGGCGCCCGAGGGGCGCTCATTAAAAACCAACAAATATATGCTACGTAACAATATCTCACAATTTGATGGAGTTGTGCATGGAAAAAGTGCGAAATATTATTACATGGTATGCTTTCACTAGTCCTTATTAACTGCCTATATAGCACTTGTTAACAAATGCCATAAAAAAAAGGTGCCGCACCCAATTATAAAAAAAAATAGGTGGGTCAAATATTTCACATAACACCATTCAAAACCACAATCCAATAGTTAGAAGTCAAGTATTTCAGTCAATAGAATGTGCTTCTCTTTACAGGAACTCCTGGTTTTAATTCCAAGCTTGCTTTTTGAAGAAATTGCTAATAGAAAAATAAAATTAAAATTCACCAAGTGTTATGAAAGAAGAAAAGCTAAACAGGAAATTAATATTCCTGTGCTATGCATGGGCAACACAATTTTTTTAGATTATTACGAATTGAAAAAATATAGGAAAAATCAAATATATTTAGTGTTAAAAAAAAATTTAAATCATTTTTTAATTCTTTAATTAAGTGGATCTCCCTATCTACAGAGAGAGAGAGAGAGAGAGAGAAAGAGAGAGAGAGAGAGAGAGATAGTAGAATGGAGAGCAAAGAGGGGTGTCATGCAGGATTTGGAAACATGAGAAAAAGGGAAGCAACTAGTATCTAGATACATATGGCTTGAGAGCATATGTTCCCCAAATTTTTGAAATTGAATAATGAGAAACCAAGGAGAACATGAACCAACTAATAGTCTAATACAACCCCTATCAAGAACCAACACCAATCTGAAGTAACAGACTAAAGAGGAAAAAACCCCTATGTGTGATATAAAACAATGAAAATAAACAAATAAACCAGGAGGTAAACTTTGTGCACAAGTATAAATATTCTTTTCTTTCCTATTGTTTTGGATAAGAATAAATCTTATATTTACATTATACTTGTTTCTCCCATCTAAATATGCTCAGTTAAAAAAAAAAAAAAATGGTCCACATTTTCTGATATATCTTCCTATGTCACCCACCACACTTACTAGTGA
This sequence comes from Pouteria glomerata, assembly GCA_035590655.1. Lineage (NCBI taxonomy): Eukaryota > Viridiplantae > Streptophyta > Magnoliopsida > Ericales > Sapotaceae > Pouteria > Pouteria glomerata. The sequence continues at coordinate 5,069,385 of JAVXUM010000036.1, forward strand.
AAAACATAGCATCCATATAATAAGGGAGCGCAAGAATTTTAATTTGAAATATTTTTTACAATTGGATTTGTTTAATGGCCTAGATTACACTCTTCTTCTCCTTTATTCCCTTCTCTTCTTTTCTCTCTTCTCACTTATAAGGTCTACTTATTTGTCTCACATCTCTAAATGACCACGATTTCACTTTTACTTTTAGATATAAAACTATTATAATTATCGCATGTAATTTTAATAGATGTGAAGTTAACTTATGGTTCCAACAAGGGACCCACTTGCCTAAAAATTATAAAATTTACATATTTCAAATTCATTAGGAATTAAGTGAAAAAATAAACAAAAAAGCCTAAATAATAATTAGAAAAATGTTTAAAAATTATTTCTCTTATAATAACAATTTTTAGTATTTTTTAAAATTAAAAATAAAGAAAAATGCCTAAATATTAATTAAGCTTAGGAGTAATTATTTTTCTAATAGAAAACTGTTTAAAAATTATTTCTCTCGTAATAATAACTCTTAGTACTTTTTAAATTTAAAAAAATAAAAAACAATGCCTAAATACTAATTAAGATTGGGAGTAATTATTTTTCTAAATTCTCAATTTAAATTTAAATTTAAATTGGTCATATTGACCATATTTTTTTTTATAAATCACAATATGTGATTAATAATAGTATTTTTAATTTGAGTGAATTTTTATAAAATTAATCAAAAAAAATATTATAAGATTGGCACTCTCCATATTCACTGTTTTACTTTTCATATTTTTACAAATCCTTGAACAAAGTAAGTTTTGTGAGTAATGTTTTTTCTAAATTCTAATTTTAAATTTAAATTAGTCAGGTTAACCATCTATACAATAAAGAATCTCAAAAATTTGAATCGAGATATTTTCAATTGTTAGATTTATTCAATGGCCAGGATTACTTATTTTTCTCTCCATTTTAGTTGTCATTTCGGTTACTTCACATGAAAATGCACTATTTCACTCTTCTTATATTTTTTTTAATATTTTTTTATAGAAGTTTTTAAATTAACATTTTTAAAAATGTGATATTACTTATAATAAATAATAAAATTTTATATATTTATTAAACATTGTACGAATAGCTATTAGACAAAGTCAACTAAGACTTTTTATTTATTAAAAAAAAAAGTGATATTTAGACTTTAATTTTCTTAGTTTTCTTAATAAATAAACATTTAAATTAAAATTTCATTCAATGTACATAAAACTTAAAATTTTAAATACACACACTTTTACATTCTTTATGTCAATTAAACAAAGAAACTCAAGAATTTGAATTTGAAATATTTTCAACCGTTGAGCTCTTTGCGTTTCAAATTATGTTCTCGTGCCTTTAGGCATAAGCAATTTCTAATACTTTTAAAAGGAATATATCATTTACCTTATTTTATAGGATACATATCTGATACCATTTGGAAATGTTAGAAATATAAAAATAGAATATAATAGGATCTTTGACTTTTATTCCTTGATTTATTCTTTTATTCCTTTATATAGGCTTGTAATCATTACCTATTTTGTACATAACTCTTAAGGCATATTTGTTTTGGAGGTAACGGAAAATAAATTTTACTAGAGTAATTTTTGCCTTCTATTATATTTGTTTAGAAGAGTGGGTAATAATCAAGGGACTTAGGTCACTTGACCAGAGCTTGGGATTTCTTAAAGAAGATCTCAAGTTCGACTCTAAGAGATGTCATTTCCTTAGAGTTGCTCCCACAAGCTAACCAACTAGCGGAAGGGATAGGCAAAAGGGCTCTCAATATCACGACTAGCTGAAACTGATTAGCCCAATGGTTAACTATAACTTGTAAAAGGGCTTGCCGTTAGACTACTTTTGCTCGATCGGAGGAAATGCTCAATGTTATAACTAACCAAAACTGATTGGCCGAATGAGTGCTCGTAATTGACCTAGGGGTCGATGTAAACTAATTAGTCGAATAAGTGCTTATGATTGACCTAGGGGTTGATGTATGGAGATGCACGCCAGTAATAGGAAAATTATACTCTCTACAAACTACTTTGGCTCGATCGGAGGAAACGCTCAATGTTACGACTAGCCAAAATTGATTAGCCAGATAAGTGCTCGTGATTGACCTAAGGGTTGGTGTATGAGGGCGCGTGCCACTAATAGGAAAATTATACTCTTTTCTCATTATCCCGTAAAACATTCCTTTATAATCTTGTATAATCTTAGTTAACGTTCTCCTATAAATAATTATAATAAATATTACAAACAATAATTTATTTAATCAAACTAAAATTAATTAATTATTAAATTATTTTATCAAAATAATATTTAATAAATAATAATTTATTATCAAAATATTTATTTTCTCAAATTAAAATTAATTTTTAATTTATATTATTAAATAAAAATTATTTCTCATAAATAATAATTTACTAGATTATGTATTGTATTAATATGATTTATTAAAATTAATAATTTATTTAAATAAAATAAAATAATTTGTTTTATTAAATGATTTTACCAAAATAAAAATAATTTTTAACATAATAATTCACTTTTAAAATTAATTACTATTGAAATATTAATTTATGATAAAATTATTTTTATAATTAATATTTTTATTTAATTATATATATTTTAATAATATATTTTTAATTAAAATTTATTATTATTATTAAAATAAAAATGATTATAATGATTTTTTTATTATAATATTTTATTAAAATTAAATATTAGCTTTTTTCCTTGATCAATTTATACTCATTCCAAACATAATTAACTTTTATTCCTTCAAAATTTTTAACATTTCAAACATAATATAATTATTAGTGAATAATATTCAATTTCTTATTCCAAGTATAAATACTCTAAACTTGTTATCTCAGTAACCAATATTAGAATAATAATTACCCCGTAATTTTTTATCTCCAAAATTTTCATCTCGTATCAAATATGTCCTAACATTAATGTAGAATGGAAGAACTAATGATGGAGTACAAATATCCTTATTTTTGTTTTTCCTATGTTAGTAAAATTGTTATTTATTGTAATTTTTACTATGTTGAATTGCTTCATTGGCATTGAATTTCTTAAAGATATATGATACACAAATTCTTCAAATAGCCATACTTTTATGAAATAAAATAATTTTAATAAATATAAATACATTTAATCGCACGTAGCGCATGCAGGTTCACAACTAGGATAGGTAATTAGATATTATAGTGGCAGTATGGTCTCCATTTCTACTTTTGAAAATATAAAAATTTTGTTAACGCTTATAATAAAGATATTAATTTATATACTTAAGGTTCGTTTAGTACAGTAAAAAATAAAAAAAAATAGTAAAAAATATAATTTAAAAAATTCTCTAATATTTGGCGTAAAGTCACTAAATCCATTTCTAAAGATAAATAATAAATAATAAAATTACAAAAATACAAAATAATTCGTTAACAAAAATATGTACTATAGTGTAGTAATTTCATTCATTCAGAAATTGAACATTCATGGTAATTAATAATAAAAAAAAAAAAAAAAAAAAAACATTGTACTGTAATCTGATAGTTACATTTGTAAATATTTAAAAAGGAGAAATAATTGAGTTAACGACATAAAGCCCCCGTTTGGTAACGTTTCAGTTTTCTGTTTTTTTGTTTTCGTTTTCAAAATTTTGAAAACTTGTAACAAAAA
>JAVXUM010000036.1:5073174-5086447 GCA_035590655.1 Pouteria glomerata
AATGCAATCCATTTTCATATAGTTTCTTTCAGATCATTTGTATACATTAAGCAAGGAGTAAAATATCATTTCTTTTCCATAGAAATGGCCAAAACATTTTTGTTCCCTAAGAGTCTAAAACAAATGACAAGCAGAATGATAATTATAATATTTCCAAGAAAAACACAACAAAATATAGCATGATCGAACAAAACAATAAGTAATTCCATTGGGCTTTCAAACGTTTAGATAAATCTCAATTTATGCTTAATACTTCTAAACATATTTATGCATTTTCATATTTTTGTGCTACTCTCAATTTTATTGCAATATTTTTGAAACATCTACAAAATGTTCGCAATTATGTGCTAATAGAAACAATCTGCCTAAAAAATTTTTGATCCATCACATAAATTTATTCGTCTTTAGAAAAAATTCTAAAGCAAGACTCACAAAGACAAATTACACATTTACCCAAGTCATCTATGAGTGACAAAATCTGAAACAGGCAACATGGGAAGTGGTTTCTAATCTAATGTTAAAGGAATACAAAGTGTTCGAGAAACACAACAGAACCACTCGCAGCAACAAATTAGAACAATAAACATAAAAGTGCATGTCACAAACCTGGTTTAGGAGGGGGCGATTGTGGAAGAGGTGGTGGAGAAACTGAACGATATGTCAAATTGTTGTTCATAAAACTGCAAAATGGAAAATCGAAGTACGGCGATCAGCATACATTAAGATGAGTAACCCAACTCCAGTACTGTTGAAGATGTTACTAAAAACAAACCTGAGATTAGTAAAACGTTGAAAGGAGCCAGTAACTGGGATTTCTCCTGTTAAACGGTTGTTTGACAGATCTCTGTATTCCACAAGGCAAAAAGGCCATAGTATCATATTCATGCAGTGAAACTATGGAAGTCAAAAATTCACAAAAAATAAAGAAGGAATCACCCTATTCATAAAAACATAGAGAGGAGAGAGATTAACTTGGTACTCACAGGATTTGAAGTGAGTCAATCGTAGTCAATGATGCAGGAATTGTGCTGTACAGACTGTTGTTGTTTAGCCGACTATCCTTGCAGAGTATATGGACAGCCACCGGTATGTTATAAACAATCACAATGGTCATTCAAAGTTAAAATTCAGAGGGGCATAGTTGATTTACAAACAAGCATCAGAAAGATCCCTCTCTGCAATATAGCATATTTAGAAAACAGCTGATCTACAAGCAAATAGTAGATGAAAATAATAAAAGGAATAAGTGATCAAAAGAAAGTCCTTCGGCACTGCCAGTGTGTTTAATACAAACCCACTTGACTTGTCACTATTAAGACAGTTGAATTGTGGTTAATTAACATCCATCCACAAGCAGGATCTTTGTATTAAGTGCCTGGCCTTTTCTTTTCCAACTAGTAAACTAACTTTATATATATAAAAAAGGTGCCGCACCCAATTATAAACGAAAATAGGTGCGTCAAATATCTTACATAACACCATTCAAAACCACAATCCAATATTTAGAATCAAGTATCTCAGTCAATAGAATGTGCTTCCCATTACAAGAACTCCTGGTTTTAATTCGAAGTTCATTTTTTTGAAGAAAAGCTAAACAAGAAATTAATACTCCTACTAGCGGCATCCATGCTACGCACAGGAAACACAATATTTTACACTATTAAGATTGAAAATATAATTTAAAGGAAAAATCAAATTATAGTGTTAAACACAAATTTAAATCATTTTTTAATTGTTTAATTAGGTTGATCTCCCTACCTACCAAGGAGGGAGGGAGGGAGAGAGAGAGAGAAGAATATAGAATGAAGACCAAAGAGGGATGTCACGCAGGATTTGAAAGCATGAGAAAAAAGGCAAGCAACTAGTATATATCTATATGACTTGAGAGCATATGTTCCCCAAATTTTTGAAATTGAATAATGAGAAACCAAGGAAATCATGAACTAACTAATGGACTAACACAACCCCTATCTTTCAAGAACCAACATAAATCTAAAGTAACAGACAAAAGAGGAAAAAAAAAACCCTATATGCAATATAAAACAAAGACAATAAGCAAATAAAACCAAGAGATAAACTTTGTGCACAAGTATAAATATTCTTCTCTTTTCCTTTGTTTCGGATAACAATAAATACTAAATTCCTTCCGTTACATTACACTTGTTTCTCCCATCAAATAGGCTCAGTAAAAAAAACGGTCCACATTTTCTGATATATCTTCATATGTTACCCACCACACTTATTAGTGAAAAAAGTAGTATATTTCTACAGGGAATGGATCATTCCAAATCCTTTGTCTGCATTTGGTGAAGGAGCACCTATAAAACATAAAGGTAATAATTTTATTTTATGGGATACATATCTGACACCACTGGGAATGTTAGAAATACAGAAATAGAATAGAATATGATCTTTGACTTTTATTCCTTGATTTATTCTTTTCTTTCTTTTTATAGGGTTGTAATCATTGCCTATTTTGTACATGACTCTTATGAGTATAAATACAATGTTCGACAACCCTAATTGAGTTGGTGCTATTAACTACTCTTTATTTTAGCAATTAATTGGGTTATTGTGTGCATTGTGACTCCACCCATTTTAACATTCATTCTATTTTCCCTACATTGATCCAACTACCCACATTTGTTCCATCATTTATCTTTTTTTTTTTATTATCTTTTCCTACTTTTCCTTTGTTTCTCAAAAGTGAAAGAAAATATCTTCACGTATACACCTTAAGTGAGTAACATACTAAATGTTTATTTATTTCTTTCTTTGTGTTTTGATCCCCCGTTTAAAAAAAAAAAAAAAAAGAAACAAAACTATTGCTTGCATCTTGTTCGAGTTGTCTTTGTCTTATCTAATTAATATCTAGAGTATATGTCTTTTACAAATAATTAGCTAAAGCTTATATTAGTAGTAATTTGCGCGAGTCGTTATTGATATCAATAAGTTTAGTCAAAGAATCCTTGTATGCAATTACGTAGTGGTCGCACATTGACATCCTCTAACACTATGGTAGACGACCAATTGCAAACCCAATTAGCAACCCTCACTGAAACCATTCAAAGACTAAATATTAGGGTGAACATAATTGAGAAATACATTAGGCCCAGGAATCCATAGAGAACTAGTGCCACATCATGGAAATGACAGGCCACCTGAGCGTAATAATGAAAAATTAATAAAACAAGTGGAAGCCCCAACTTTTGATGGCTGACTAGACCCTTGAGTATTTACAAAATGGTTGAAAGATAGAAATAGTTTCTTTGAGTGGTACCAGCTTTCTGAAGCATGGTTCAAAGTTGCAGTTGCGACTGTTATATCAGCTTAAGAATTTTTAATGTGGTCACAATGTCGCGTCGCAATATCGGATGATATGCAATATTTTATTTTTTTAATTTAAAAATAAAAAAATATAAAAAATTCTAAATAATAAAATGGATATATTATATGACCAAAAATATAATAACTCTTTTAGTAAACATTAGATAACTACTTATAATATGCAAACGAGTTAACTTTTTTTTTCTCTTCTACACATTACCGAGAAATCGTTTGTCTTGCCAATTTCTTGCCACAACAATTAGTCGTCTTGGTTTATCGCCGAGATATTAGCTTATCTCGGTCGTGACATAATAAGATGACTATTCTTGACGCATTTATTTGACACGGGCTAAAATTTCGTCGCGCTGTCCATCGATTCCGATACGTCTCGGATGATATCTCAGAGTCTCGGACGATACTTTGAACCATGTTCTAAAGAGAAAAAGTGTCGGTTTGTTAAAATGAAACTAACAGGAAGTGCCTAATTATATTGGGAAAGTGTTAAGAATTTGCTTACTATGTCTCATGAACTCCCAACTGTAGATTTGGAGGAGATGAAAGTGAGACTTAAGTGCAAGTATTTGCTTATGTCCTATCAAGTAATTTGCTAGATCAATGGAACGATATCTGACATGGTAATAGGCCAATGAAAGATTACATAACCCAGTTTGATGAACTCATGATGAGATGTAATTTTCAGGAGGATAAGGCCATTACTTTGAGTCGGTTTAAGCGTGGTCTTGGTGATAAGCTGTGAAGAGAGGTTGTCTTAAGGGAAGTTACCACTTTAGACGAGGCCTACACTCTAGTCCAGAACTATGAACTAGTAGCTAAACCCCAATTTGGAAAGCGCAATGATAGTCATCCCCCTAATAATCGCCCTTCCTCGTCAAATACTACGTCTGTTTTAGGATCACCTCCTAGTGCCCAAGCTGTGAAAGATGATAGAAATAAGAGTAACTTATCTGAGAGTCCTAGAAACAACTCTCAAGTCCAATGTTTTAAGTGTCATGGTTTTGGGCACGAATCTGCTAACTGTCCCACCCCAGCTCTAGTTATTGGGGAGGACGAGAGAGTCAAAAGTGATAAGTCAATAGAGAAGCAAGTGTACAAACCTAACATGGAAGAATTCGAAGAACTGGAAGAAGAGTATGAGGAAAATTTAGTGGGATATCTTAGGACTCTTTCCCCTAGTGTAAAAGACAGACAACTCACCTATAGCAATCCTTGAATGGATGTAGTTTGGTGTACCCTTATGCAAACCCAAGAGAGGCAAACAAGATACTTAAGGAGCTTCAAGATGTTTTTCCTGAGGATCTCCTAAATTGTTTACCCCCATTGTGTGATATTCAACATGCAATAGATTTAATCCCAGTAGCTATGCTTCCTAAGATGAATCCTACTGAGCATGCTAAATTACAAAGGCAAGTTGATGAACTTCACAAAAAAAGAATTTATTAAAAAGAGTATGAGTCTTTGTACTGTTCTAACCCTCTTGACTCCAAAGAAAGAAGGTTCTTAGAGAATGTGTGTAGATCGCAAGGCAATAAACAAAATAATTGTGAAGTATCGTTTTTCTATTCCTCGGCTAGATGATATCTTAGACATGATGGGGAGTGCTACAGTATTTTCTTAAATTAATTTGAAAAGTGGGTGCCATCAAATTAGAATTCAGCCAGAGGATGAATGAAAAACTGTTTTTAAGACCAAAGATGGCCTTTTTGCGTGGTTAGTCATATCTTTTGAGCTTTCAAATGCCCCTAGTACCTTCATGAAAGGAATGACTCAAGCGCTTAAGCTATTCATGGGAAAGTTTTTTGTGGTTTATTTTGATGATATACTTATTTGTAATAAAAGTAGGGATCAACGTATAGACCACCTTACTCAAGTCTATTCAACTCTTAGGAAAGAGAATCTTTATGCCAACTTGAAGAAGTGTTCATTCTTTACTAATAAGGTTGTCTTCGTAGGATATGTGGTGTCCTCTGAAGGAATTTCAGCTGACCCCTCAAAGGTTAAAGCAATTCTAGATTGGCCTAAACCCAAAACTATTCATGAAGTGCGGAGTTTCCATGGGTTACGACTTTTTATCGCTGTTTCATAAAAGCGTTCAACACCATTATGTCCTCTCTCACTGAATGTCTGAAGCAAGGAGAGTTTAAATGGACAAGGAATGCAGCAAAGGCCTTTGAAAATATCAAGAAAAGAATGATTGAGTCCCCCGTGTTGCACCTCCCTGATTTTTTCTAAAGTTTTTGAGGTAGAGTGCGACGCATCAGGAGCAAGTGTTAGAGAAGTACTCAGTCAAGAGCGTCACCCTATCGCTTACTTTAGCGAGAAATTGTGTGAGGCTAAGCAAACAAATTTCACCTATGACAAAGAATTTTATGTGGTAGTACAAGCCTTACGCTATTAGCGTTATTATTTACTCCCGAAAGAGTTTGTCATTTATTCTGATCATGAGACCTTGTGTTATCTAAGTTCCCAAAAGAAATTTAATCATAGATATAGACATTGGATTGAGTACTTGCAAGCTTATTCATTTGTCATAAAACATAAGTCAGGAGTTGAAAACAAGATAGTTGATGCCCTTAGTCGCCGTGTGTCCTTACTTTCTGTCATAAGCGTTAAGTTTATAGGATTTGATAAACTTAAAGATAAGAACAAATCATGTCTTGACATTAGGGAAATTTTTCTAAAGTTATGGAATGGAAAGCCCAAAGTTTCTGATGAATTTCTTCTTCAGGATGGATTCTTGATTAAGGCTAACAAGCTTTATATCCTGAGGACTTCAGTATGAGATTTCCTAGTGTGGGAAGTTCATACTGGAGGTCTTTTAGGACTTTTGAACGTGACAAGAGCATAGCGGAAGTTGAACGTTAATTTTACTGGCCAAGTTTGAAAAAAAATGTTGGTAGAATAGTGAGTCAATGTCGTACTTCTCAGTTAGCAAAGCACAGGAAACAGAATACTGATCTTTACACTCCTCTTCCTGTTCTTAGTTGTCCTTGGTAAGATGTTTAGTATGAACTTTGTTTTAGGACTCCCCTACATGTCTAAGAAACATGATTCTATACTTGTGGTGGTAGATTGTTTTTCTAAAATGGCTCACTTCATTCCCTGTAGTAAAACATCCGATACTTTTAGAGTTGCAAAATTATACTTCTTGAAGACAGTCAAATTATATGATCTACCTAAAACCATAATCACTAATAGGGATGTTCGTTTCACTAGCTATTTTTAAAAAACTCTTTGGCATCTAGTTGGTACAAAACTCAAATTTTTCGCAACATATCACCCTCAGACCGATAGCCAAATAGAAATTGTTAACCGTAGCTTAGGAAATCTCTTGAGGTGCTTAGTTAAAGATTATCACAGGAATTGGGACTTAATTCTTTCTACTGCTCAATTTACCTACAATAACTCAATGACTAGGTCGATAGGAATAAGCCCTTTTAAAGTTGTGCATGGTTATAAACCTCGACAACCTTTAGACTTAGTTCCCATGTCTCCATTTGCTAGAGCATCTGAGTCGCCCAATGCGTTTGCGCAACATATTTTGCATGTTAATATCAATAAGCGATTAGAATCAATTAATGTGATATATAAACTTAAAGCTGATTTACATAAAAGACATGTTGCTTTTAATGTTGGTGATTATGTGATGATTATAATAAGGCTGGAACGTTTTCCTTCTGGATCCGTTTCAAAATTGCAAGCCTATAGTGCTAATCCTTTTAAAATTTTAAAACGAGTTGGATGAAACGCATATGTCATTGTTATTCCCTCACACTTTGATTCTAGCCCCATCTTTAATGTTGAAGACCTTCTTGCCTATAAAGGACGTATCCAACCCCTTGATGCACCATTTGATGCCCCATTCGTTGACTACCATCCAGATTTGATACCTACGACTTCATCATTACCACCAGTCCCCGCACACAATAATAAAATTGATGTTATTTTAGATGAGCAAGTTGATCTCACCAAGGAAGGCGTGATTCGAAGGTTTCTGGATCGTTGGGTTTGGTCATCCTGATTCTGATTGCACCTGGATTCCTGCTGAGACACTACAGCAACTTGATCCAGATCTCATGGAGTTTATGCAAGTCTCCATGCTACCTTCTAGTCAGAGCTGAGTTCTTTCCACCCCAGAAGAGTTGGTGCAGACACTAGTAAACGATATGGACGCGTATATAGACGTAGGGCCACAAGGGCCCAACCATTAGTATTATAAACTGATTATTAATATTTAATTTAATTAATTAGGTTGTATTTTATTTAATTTGGACCCATTTATTTTGGGCTATTTTAGTGTTAGGTTTATTTTATTTTAGGCCTTTATGTTAAACTCATGAATTTTTTATTTAAACCCTAATTAGAGTTAACAAAAGATTATTGATTGAATGATTATTGATAAAATTCTGCTCCCTACTGCTGCTGCGTTCTTTCTTCCTCCTCTTCTTCTCCTCTTCTTCTCTTCTTCTTCTTCTCAATCTTAACCTAACTTGCTTTCATTTTGTCCTACACCACCAAGACATATTGAGATTTTCTTCTCTAAGAAATGGCTAAAAAACTTAATGTCTAAAACAATCTACCACATACATGCAGCCACATATCAGTGCATAAGCAACCTACTTTGGAAAAACCTTCTGACTAGAACCAAATCCAACGGAAGTAAGGTTATACAGAATACGATAAATTAAACAATAAAAATAAACGAAAAAAGTCGTGTAATTCATACAGGAAACGCAATTTAAGAAGCTTGCCCAATGTGGCTGGGATAGAACCATTCAACTTGTTCTGATAAAGATCCAAGCTCACCAAATCTTTCAAGTTCCCAAACTCAGTAGGAATTGGTCCGGATATCTCATTACCATAAAGCTCCCTGCGGCAGAGGCGAGTTATTCGTAACATATAGACCAAAGGGGCATGCAGAAAAAGCAGATTGCAAACTGTGAGAGAGAGAGTTTCGGGCAGGGATATCAACTTATATTAAATAAAATTCTGCACATATAATCCATATTTAGGTGTTGAACAAATACTATCATATTGTTAACAGGGGTAATTTATGCAACAATAGCAAGATGAATATGAGGGGAATAGGAAAGGTTACAGCCATCTCCAAGCACGAACCACCACCTTCAAAGATAAATTAACACAACAAACAGCCAAGATATAAAAACTCTTTTATAGAGGTGTATTAAATTTCTGCTGCCAATACCAACAATGAAGAACTACTTTCTAAGATAAACTACCACAACAAACTGCTACAAAATGAAAATTCATTATATGTTTGTTCCTCAATCAAGTTAAAAGATGCATATTAGCACAATCAGTACAAGATACTAACGAAGCAAGTCGTGACAGTTGTGTTTAAGGAAAGTCAAAGCCCACCTTGCACAATTGCATATGCAGTTTAGATGAACCTGTTACGTTTTAGATAGGCAAATTCCAAAGTCAAAACACTATCCATGTAATTTTGAGCCTCTGTGTCAATTGGTTAATTAGTCATGTTGACATAAATCACATGATTTAGTGTATGATTCCTTGGACCTTTGTTGGACCTTGTACCAGTGAGATGATCCTGAATTCTTCCACTAGGGCAGAATACCTCGCTGGACTGCCACACCAGTGAGATTAGTTCTTCAGAGGTTTGAAGTTGGAACTCCAGTAGGTTTTGCTGGATCATGGCTAGAACTAACTCCCATGAGCTAGAGTTGGCTGGACCTCTTCTCTTGCCCATGCTTGTGAGCACCCAGGTTTCACCGGCGAAGACGGCATCTAAGTGGGCTTTGTGTCTCAAGGAGTTGATATGCATGGTAGATCAGGCATGGACAGAGGCAAGTCGAGGATTCAAGCAAGCACGAGGCAACCAGATTGTTTGTGGACGCAATTGGTGGTAACTTGCTTGGATATGCTATTTCATAATTTTTTAAGTAGTAGTGTTTGATTATGAACTAATGTTAATTGTACGCTTGATCATTGAATTTAGCATCACTTATTATCATGCACTAGTGTCCAACTGATGCAACGAGAGCAAGGGCATGGAATTTGCATTTGACTCTCGTTCCCAAAATGGACTCTGTGATTCTCCAATTTTTAATAACTGAGTAACAGCTTGTATTTGATGGTAAAGAAAATTTTCTAACATTTCATGTAAATTCTACTTTATTTTAAGTACAATCCTAAATAATAACCATATTTTATGTCAATATATTAAACATTACAAAATATAACATATTTAAATATTCACAACAAGTCCATGTTTCTTGCCGCTCCTGCCTAATTTTTGGACTCGTATCCTACTACCCTATAAATAAAGTTTTGGAGGTCTAACACCTAGACATATACATGAACCCAATACTCGTACTTGAGCTCATGTAACATAAATTATCATGAATTCATGGGTGGATCGATGAATGGTTGATTTAAATTGTTAGGATTGATTGGATTTCCATTTGTTGAATTGGAAATGGTTTGTAATTTGGATTGAGATTAAAGAGACCTTCCAATCTCTTGGGAAAAAAGATAGAGTTGAATTCACAATTCAAAGCTTTGTCAAACTCCAAAAGCTAGCATTGCAATAGATTGATTCAATGCACAACAACATGCCCATGTGATTGTTAAGTCCTTTATATGCAGAAATAATAGTGTACAAGGCCAGAATCTATTTTTCAATATCTTGAACTACACGAATGAAATAGCATGAGTTCAACATTGTCTTTACACATATAATAACTATATGCCAAGATAAACAAATTGAGGAATAGGTTGATTACATCATGATCAAAGATTTGAGAAGATATGGAAACTACAATGTGTAGGTAGTAATGGAATTCCACTTAATCAAAGTTAAATTTCATAAAATACCATTATTTTCTGGATATAGAAGTAACTGATCAAAAAATAATATCAAAACCATACTTCTATTGACAATTATAGAGCTGGAAGAAGGTTATGAGCCAAAACCCATTACACTAATAAGCTTACGCAATGAAATGTTGAGCTATCACAAAATTTATCAGCTTATTCAATCAACTATCAAGAGCTTCCAAGAGTTACCAAGGTACATGTTTCCAATTGAAACCTTAATGTCAAGACATCATTTTTAAAAACAAATTCTAAAAAAAAAAAAAACAGTGTATCCTTTCAAGAAGACACGGAATAAATCTAAAACTAATGAGATGGTTGCAAACTTGGTGAAAGCTAACAAAGCATTGAAACACATAACCCCCTCCCAATTGTCCATTAACAAAGTAAATCTAGTTAAGTAAAATCAATGGAAATATTACAATCTGTTCCAACATTCATAGAAGCAACATAACATGGAAAAACAAGGAACATGAACAACTGTTGTTACTATCACCAAAATAAAGCACAGCGGAAGACTGCAAATTCAGGGTCATGGAAAGAAAGGGAAGATTAGTGGTGGCGGTTGTGGTAGTAGTAGTGTAGAGAGAGAGAGAGAGAGAGAGAGATTATCAGTGGGAAAAAATGTTTTCTAGAACAAAGTACAACTTACAAGTATTGCAAATCCTGAAGCTGCCCAAGTTGTGAAACCAACTGACCAGATAAGTTTGCATTTCCAAGATCACTGAGGCATAAGCACAGGGAAACAATATTTTTCATCACGGTACTGATAATGGAAGTATAAAAGAGACAATAGTTTCAGGTAGCAAGTTACATCAAACAAAATGTTACATAAGTTAGTAACTTACACTCTTGTAACTCTGCTGTCACTGTTGCATGTAATGTGAAACCACGTGCAGGGATTGACAAGTGTAGGATCCCAACTTTGCAGAACTTTGTTAGGATCATCTAAGCCGGACTTCAGTGTATTTAAGGCATCGCCTGTTCGTCAACTCAGAGACAATCATCAGGTTCAAGTCTATAAAATGAACATGATGAACTAAAACATTTTACAAGAGCAGGTAAGCTACTAAAAGTTGTCTTAACAGTATAAAGGTCGCATTTCAGCACATTTTAATCAACTTTTACTACTAAAACATAAAAAACTGACAGATGCCCAGCAAATATGATGGTTCTTAAATCCGGCGCCTTCAATAATCCACGGGCATCCAGAAAGCATTCAAGAAGTTTAGATATTTGATAAATGCAAGTCTTTCTTGGTACATACAAAAATTGTACTAGTAAGGCCAACTCTTAAATCCCAATTCCTGTTCTATCATCAAACCCATACATGAAACACCTATCTCAAACTCTTTCCTCAAAGTTCAAAGCTCGTGATTAAAGAAATCTTATCTAGGTGATTGTGTTTTTTTTTTTTTTTGGGAAATTAAAATTAATACAGACAAAAACAAAGCTCAGATCGGGGGTTGAAATCCATTGATTAACCATTTCACAATGATCTAATGGTCTCAATTTAATTTAATTAAAATTGATTTAAAATCAAAGTGAGAGCCATAAGCTTCTTCGTCCTTCTCGCCCGGTAAGTCCTCCTTAGCCCTGAAACAGTAACCGTCACTATCTCCACTACGCGATCGGCTCAACAGCTCTCTCTGGTCCTCCACTCCTCCGCCGGCGCCGCCTTCCCCGAAGGATGACCGCCGCCTCGCTCACCACCCCTCTCAATCTAGCTTCTCTACCAACACTTTGCTTTTCCACCCCAAAGTCGGACACCGCTTCTTCCGTCGCCGCCGCCGAGTCTCTCGTTCAGCCGCTCGTGCCGGTGCCGCCTCCGTCTGCGGTGAGGACGAAGCCTCCGAGAGCGGAAATTAGAGATCCGTCGAATACTTGTTCCGTACTCCGTCAACTGGTTGTTGACGCCGGTGATGACTTCAGATTCTTTGCTAGAACGATTCGCCGGTGACAGATTTCACCGCCACTGTAATGCTTTCCGATAACAGATCTCGCCGTGGGTGAGAACAATTGTGAAGAGTGAGTATTGGGTTTCCACAGGAAGACGATAAGGGTGAAAAAGTCATTTTGATTTTCACTTTTATTTTAAAATTAATTTTGTTAAATTAAATTAATACAATATTAAAAAAAAAATCATGGCCGTTAATTAACATTTCAGTCCCTCTAATCCCTCATGCAGTATCATCGAGGGAAAAACAACAAAAGCGCCGTGATTTGGAAATTTGATCATGCAAAAGTCGTCACCAAAATCAACGCAATCAACCAAGCATATATTGACTCAAATTGAAGCGGAGGAAAGTTTAAAATCAAAACGATTTATGACCTTCCGCGTTGCCAGAGACCGGGGATAACCGAGAAACCACCAGAATCAGGCAAAGAAAAGCCAAGGACGAGACCACCGAAAATGCACGATCCATCTTGTCTTGACAATCCCTTCTCATCAACCCTTCACCCAAAACTACCCACAAAAGTGAACACTACAAATCCACAAAGATTTCCCAAAAGCAAACTATTAAATTGAGTGAGAAATTGGAACGGAAATGTAAGTCGTCGTCGGAGCCGACTTAAGCAGGGAAGGTTAGTTCTTGAAGCTTCCTCTCTCTCTCTCTGTCTCTCTCTTTCAGGGAAAATTCGAGAGAGAGAGAGTTTTTCAAACCGGTGGTGGGGTGAAGAGAACGGTGAAGTCGTCGCGAGGTCAGCTCAGTCAGTCAATGGTTCTCTGTCTCTTTCTCTCTTGCTTTCTCTTTTCCTCTCTCTCTCTCTTGGCGTGCCGCGGGAGTTCCTAACGCAAACTGTTTTACAAGTCAACTTTTCGGAATTTTGGCAGACGGTTGCCGGCGTGGTTACGGGGGTGAGAATTTTGAAATTGATTATCAGCATTAAAGGCCCTTTGGTGGTTTAATTTTTTTTTAACTTGATAATTTTTAAATTTTTTTAATGTTAATGACAAAATCTATCTAATATGGAGCAAGAGTCTTTTACTGTTCATAAACAAAGAAGGGCTGAGATTTTGTCACAAGGCAACATCAACGGCTGATATTGATTAGGATATACATACATAAAA
>JAVXUM010000036.1:5108948-5121625 GCA_035590655.1 Pouteria glomerata
CATTTAAAAAAAGTCATATAAGATATATATATTATATATATATATAAAGCAGCTACCGATAAGTTGTTTTGAATCGAGACTAACCCTTACTAGGGTTACGGGTGAGCAGACAGTTTGTTGGGTCTAAGAACGACAAAGGTTTATGGAAAGATTAAAGAAGAATCAAATTCATCAACTTTAATTAAGAAAAGAAAAAATTGAACCACAAATAAATGAAAATATAGAACCCGAATTCTCTGGGTTTTCAAATAACAATTTTACTCAATGAAAAAAAAAAATGAATTGCGAAACATAGCCTCAAATACAAGATTACAGTCCCATCTCCCTCTCCTGATTGAACATTGGTACTATGATTTTTTTTTTCTGTTAAGCGAGGAAGCCCGCAGCCATTACTCGGAGGTGTATACTGGGTGAAACTCGCTCCTATGGTCTTAGCCGGCAAAGAACCACGAGGAGTAAACCAGTCTAGACAAACCCTAGCTGATCAGTTCAACCGAGAAGGCCAACAGGCAGCTCTCATTGCGGAGATTCGAACTCATGACCCTCGACCAACTTGGCTACTCCGAAGGGTTACTATGATTTTTTACTTGCAACTTAAAAAAGCTGTGATAAGGATGCCCTAGAAATCCTCGTGGCACAGATCCACTGCCTCAGCATCTCAAGGTCATCGCCACTAACTGTGGGTATATGCCAACTACCCTGCTCCGACTCCTGCATTTTTTACAACTACCATATGATCATCACAGGCCCAGATATCAATATTTACTAAAACTTACCAACACTCAACCAACTTTTATCAACTTTTTGTACTTTTTTTAATCAATTTCGCCATATATTACTTTTACATTAAATTTTTATATTTTTATTATACTTTTTTGCTATCCAAATACCACCTTAGACACAAATATTGTCGATCTCGACACATGTATATGTTAAATCGACATGTAATCTTAAAGTAATTTATTTAATGTGCTCGTTAAATTTTAAGAAATTTGAGTATAAATACGAAGTGACACTAATTATGAACCCAGAGTCCTGAACACGAAGACACAATCCTCACAATTAACTGGTTCATGCATGAGACAATAAGTTATACATAAAGAAGAAAACAGAAAACCATAGATTAACATTGAGGGGTGAAAGGGAAACCAGTGGTTGAAAAGTTCACCTGTATGACAATTGAATATGGTGGAGGCATGTGGAGGATTGGCCCATGACTGGAGACTGTCAACCGGACCTGCAAATAATTATAGCCAGAAAAGATGGAATTGAAAATTTTTTCATTTATCAGAATAAGGGATATGATTAGGGCAAGCATGAAATGGAAAAATTTTCGTTTGTTCTGAATATATAGAGAGAAATGTTTGCTACAATGCTCTAAAGTGATTACAAACATATAAAGGGATGAACGATCTCCCAGGAGCCAGAGACTGAAAAAGCAATTAATTCTCCCAGGATCCGTAGGTTACATTTATAATATTTTCGGCCAAATCTTGTTGGTCACCAGTGGTTATCAGTAAAGTTGCCACAAACCAAACCAAACCAAAGTAAGTCTTTTCCCACTAGATAGGTTGGGCTAAAATAACAGAATCAGAGATATTGAAGAACCCGAACAAGGAAATAGGCAAAACACCTATTTTCTATTCTCCTTGTTTAGGGGATAGTCAGATCAATTTTATAAAAAACTGAAACTAGCTTATTAAGCGGGCGAAGGTTATCTGATACTCAGAAGACCAGATTGTCCATGATCAACTCAAAACAAGCTTGAGGGTGACACCAAGAACCAACGACTAAAAAGAAAGTTAGGAGGCGAAAAAAGTGAATGAAATTAATTACTGAATGGAGCATTTGATTTGCTAAAAAAGCTGAAAAATTTTTGAAAACCTTTGAAAATCTTATAAGTTATTTACTCTCACTGTATGAATTACGAACCCACAACTTATCTCACTTTATCTCATTTTATCTTACTGTTTATCACTCCAAACATACCCATAAGTCAGTACATTGTAACATTTCACCATTGGAAATATATATTTTCACACTATGTGAAGTGTTATTTAGAATGTCACTAAGCTAATATTTCCTCGTAATATAGGTGGGTACCATTGCCAATTTCTATCCAATAGCGTAGTGAAGCAGTAAAAATGGAAAATTTAAGGGTTATTAAAATAAAATACTACACCAATGCATCCCCAATGTTTCTTTATTGTAATATTACACATGGGAAACTTGCTTTTTTATTGGGAAAAAAGATTTTTATGAGCAACACAAAAAAAACTGGCTTAAAAAATAGGGGGTAATTACACATCACACCATTAGGAACACCAAATGCATCCCCAATGTTTCTTTATTGTAAGATTACACATGGCCAACCTGCTTTTTTACTGAGAAAAAAAAAATTACACTTCACACCATTAGGGTTTGACCCCCACAACACACAACCCCCCTCTAATTTAAAAGTTAACACATAACCCCCTCATGATTTGGACTAAAGTGCAAAATTGACAAAAAATATTAAATTTAACTATATTTATATCAACGTGCCATACTGTAGTTTAGTCCGATATAGTGTCTAAAGAGTTTCTTCCACAACTTAACATCATATTATCCCAATTCCCAATTAAATTAAAGAGACTGGCGTTTTTTCCTTTTTTTTTTTTTGGTGAAAGGAAAGAATAATTTTATTTCGTTCAAAAAAAAAAAAAAAGAGTAAAGATCTTACAATACCTGGTGTTTCTCTTTCCAACGTGGGAAAAAACTAGTCCCTAACAGTTGGAACAAGTGATCCCTCATCTCATCATTTGTCACCAGCAAACACTTGCAACTAACAGCAGCAAATAACCAGTACCTGAAACATTGGAATGTGAACTAAAAATTAGGAAGACGTGTGAAATCCCACTCAACATGACCATAAGCTTTTTCAACGTCAATCTTAGAAACAAAACCTTCTTTATACCATTAGCCCAATAATCTTCAACAAATTCATTGGTAATCAACAAACCACCTAAAATCTATCCACCTTCCATAAAAGCACTTTGAGGTTTAGATATTGTACCACTCTAGCAAGAACCTTTGCTAGGATCTTGCATAGGGAGGAGAATAAGTGAATTAAGAGGTATAATGACCCATGCCACGTCACTACCCTTGGATGACACCAACCCTGTGGCAAGCCTAATGGCGTGGCGACAACACCCCCGCTGCGGGGGAGAAATGATCCATCCCTGAACTCTCATACTCACGTGACCTCCCTAGGGGCATTCCAACTTGGGACATCTCATGCTCCACGATAACCCTTATATATGCATAAGGATTATCTCCTTAAGTTAAGAGCAAGGACTCCTAGTGGTGAGATCCCGAAGGTATCCCCACAAACGCATTACCACTAGCAAGACCATTGGAGATAAGCAGATCGGTGATTAGAGTTAAGAGATTCAGTGAGGTCTTCCCTCAACCGGCCTAAGGAAAGAGAAAAGATTAACACATGCCCTTGACACTCTAATTAACACCCTCAATGATCACCACCACTAGGTGGCACCTCTATTCAATCCCAAATCCCAACACATCAAATGCATCAATATCCCAAACTGACGCTGAGGAGTTGTCTTCATCACCCCCCTAACAAGCACCTCTGATACTTAACCCTTTATGCCTTCACCATCACAAGCCTACTTTCCCGCTAAAACCAATGGACTATAAATATCCCAACCTTCCACATTTAAGAGGCGTGTATTATCTCATCTACCAAGTGTCTCTCTCTCTCTCTCTTGTGCTCTGGGTTGTCCTAACTCTCACACCGCTCACCTCCTGCAAGTCCCGGCATCGAAAATGATTGACATTGTTTCTACCCCATTGGATTGTCCAGCTCAACGCTGATCCCTAGCAAGAGGAAAAGCTTTCTCCCATCAAATACAAGATGCTTAGCTACACACAACATAGGAATTGGCACACTTTCAGGCAAAAGCCTTTCACTCTAAGAGGATGATTCATTTCGGGTATGAGACATGAAAGTTGCATTAGTGCAAGCGTTGGCAACTCCATTATGAAAATAGTCATCAAAATTAGATACACAAAATTGTTTCCACACACACACACACACACAAAAAGTAAATAAATAAATAAATAATTGTTCACTGCATCAAATATATAGCAATTGAAGCATGAATATGAAAAATACATAACAAAATAAAAACTTTTAGGCACATCAGCCTAACCCATATATTTCAAGAAAAGAGATCTTACCAATCATCATTTGAACCATGAGGAGTAACATAAAGCGCACGAGATTTATTCCAATAGTTTAACAGCTTCTTGTTATTAGGATTCTGGGCTGGACCCCCAGTAACACGGTTTTTATGCAAAATAACAAGTGGTAATCTCTTTGATGGGCTCATTTGACGTAATTGATTTACAATAGAATTAAGCTACAGACAAAAGAAATGATTAAGAATCCTATCAGTATGATTCCAAATTTGAGGAAGGGATAAACTTGTTAAAGATTGAGAACATCGTTACCCGAGAAAAGCTGAAACTACGTTGATCCAGAAGCCCCAAATTTGCACCATCTACAACTGCATCAAATGGACCATGCCGCTGCAGCCACTCCTGCATGAGTGCACATTGTAGGTTAGTCAAATGCCACCAACAATCTTTTATGCATGGAATGTCTGAATCATACACAAGCAGCAACTATCAGACTTCGACTAAGGCACTGAATACAATCTTCAACAGTAAAATAATTAAGTATATTGATCATTTTCAGACAACTGTCTCACACCTAGCAGTAACTTGAAAGCCATTGGAGTAGACTAGAAGCCTCAAACCCCAGACTCTACCAAAGAGAGTTTATTGACCAATTCCAGTTAACCATGTCACACATAAGTACACATTCTTCTCCCATGAAAAAATTTAATGAAAAGAAATGTCAGCTTATTATAAAAGGTAAGATATTAAAATAAAAAAAAAAAAAAAGGATGACCCTGTGTCCCACTCACAACCCCCCCAAGGGCCCCATTTGGAGTGCCAATTTTTGCCAACAACTTCCAATTTTTCCAATTTTTATGCATTCTATATATTAGAAAAATAGTGCGAATATAAAATTCAAATGTATATCCCAGAAAATTCAATCTATAACTCATAAAAATTTATGAGGTTTTGGAATTTTTTAGTTGCACTTCTCCCTAATGAGTAAAAAATATTAGGTGATTTAATTGAGCAACAGGAGCTGGAAGACTTCCTATTGGATTTCTTTGTAGTTATTAGAATTCATTTCAAACCGTTAGATCATCATTCAATTTACATAGCTTAATATCTTATATATTTCCACCGAGGCTTTCGGACCTAATTTGCTTCAATAAATTTCAATTGACAATATTTAAAATCATTCATCGAGGAAAAAGTATTTAAGGATCTCAAGCATTCACGTGATAAAATACCAAGAAATGCAGTGCAGTCTACAAAAATTTCCACTGAAAAGGAATAAATCAGTAACAAATATTTGAACAACTAAATTGAAGTCTAGTTAGTCAAGCTCCAAATTCAGAAGTAATATGAGGTGACAAGGTAAAAACTAATTGCAACACTGTTTGAAGAAAGTAAGCAGAAAAGCAGTGTGTAACAAAGCAAAGTGAGATAAAACTGTTGTATAAATCAATTACCAAAAAAAAATGTGTCATACCTGAAAGCGCATAAAATCTGCTTTAACCTCTCTTTGGCAAGCCAAATTGGTCAATGAGGTAGTAAAGTTTTCTGTCTCCTTAGGATCAATATCAATGCAAACAAGCTTCTCTCCACATGATTGGCAAACACCCTTCTCATTTATCTGAGTCCTCACAACTCTCCAATTCCCATTTCCCAGCCACCCTTGCCCGTGCCACCCACCTCCTCCCTTCACAACCCCCTCCCTCACCTTCTTCGCGTCCCAATTCGCCTTTCCAACCTCCGCAGCCCTCTCCGACTTGAACCAATCCTCCAGAGTCCCGGCAGTATCTTCCGTGACCTGCCTCACTGTAACCCGCAGCCGATGTAGCATTTCATAAACTCTATCAGCCCTCTTGGCTTCGGCACTGACCTTCAGAAGAGCAGAAAGCTCAGGCCCTTCAGCCAAAACCCCAGATTCAACCATGTGGGTATCAACCTCGTAAGCCTTATCAGCCAATCCCTTCCCACAAAATCCAAACAAAGCCGGCCCGTACGACCTCAACCTGGGCGGAATACCAAAACCCTTCATCTGCTTTACCAAATCAAACGCCATTTCTGGGTCCTCCTTGGCAACTGCCAACCTCGCCAAGCTCGTGAAAGTAGCTTCGTTCGGAACAACTTTATCAACACCCATTTGCTTAAAAATCTCAAAACCCCTCTCCAAACCCAAATTCGACTCTTTCCCGTCGCCGTTGTCATTTCCACGAGAAGAGCACAAATACAGCAATACATTGTAATGGTATTGCTCGAGAGGAACTCCGCGGGTCCGAGCGTCGTCGTACAGACGAAGGGCTTCGACCAGGTCGCCGTGCTTCGAGCACGCCTCCAGCTTGTACCGAAGCACTACTTCGGGGCTCTGGCGGCGCTCTTTCTTCCTCGCCTTGTTGGAAAGCGGCGCGATTGACGGAGTGGGTTCGCGAAGAGCTGCGGCGGCGGTGCAAAGACGGGTCACTTTGCTCGTTGAGAAACGATTGCCACTGCGAATCGTAGTAATAGGTTTGAGAGAACGGCAGTAATAGCGAACGGATGAAGGATGAAATTGCTTGCTGGGGCAGATCAGCAAGAGAATTGGGGCTTTGGCCAAGAAGGATATGCAGCCAGCTCGCAATGGCATCGCTGCTTATATATAAATTGTATGTGCGTATGTATATATGTATATGAATTCTTCAGCTGCTAGTGACGTTTTCAACTGAAGGAGTGTTTTGCATTCCGGGGAGAAGGTAGAGTATGACGACGGCGGTTCAAACGGTCGGTCGGCAAAACCTAGTCGTCCCCGAAGGGATAACCACTCCGGTTAGGTTCTTGGGCACGAACCCGCTTTTCTAACCCGACACTTTTTTCTTTTTTTTTTTTTTTCTTCTGTTTTAAATAATACCAACTGGATTAGTGTGAATTTTTATAATATATCGAAAATTGAAATTGAAATATTTAATATTTAATGTAAAAATATTTAAACATTGAAAAAGTTAAATATCCAAAATAATAAAATGATCTATTAAAAGGTGTCTCCAAACTTGAATATGTATGTAAAATAGAAATTTAAAATAAAATTTTAACAAAAAATAATTTAATTACATCATAGACTTTTAAGTTTTGTTAGGAATTCTAATTTTTTTGGCAAAATTATAAAAAATTTGAAAAATTTTTAATTTTCTTTTAATCAAATTTCACCATGTACTACTTTTTACATCAACTTCTATTTTTTTTAACTTTTTTGAAATTCCAAACGCCACCCTAAAAATCTAAATTTGAATTGGCACACAAAATAGAAGTTTTGATTAAAAAAATAAAAAAAATAAATAAATTGTATTAGTCTATTAAAAGTTTTTTAAAAAAATAAACTGTATTAAAATCTCTAAATTATTGTATTAAGTTTGGTTATATTTCCTGTACCAAACTAAATCTTAAAATTATTTTCCCTTACACTTTGCCACAACGTTGAGAATTACCACGAGTCATGCCGAAACATCTCACGGGGGATTTGTCTGTAAAAGCCATAACTTTGCTTCTAGGTGGGATCACGGGATATTTATCTTGCTTCTTGCAGCATTGTCATTTCAATCAAAGAGAGGGATTGTGGCGGAGCATATCCAAGACCATGTAGAGATGTACTAAAAATTCCCCTTCAACCTAAAAAAGCAAAAAGAATTCTTGCAAACACTATTTTTTCCTCAAAAGATTATAGTGCATGCATCACTTCAGAGCAAGTGCATGATTCTTGGTACTATTTGTTGATTAATGACCAATTTCTGGGAAATTTTGCAGGATGCAATAGAGATAGACGAGGATCTATTGGCAGATAGTGGTAGATTTATTGTTATTGCCGTCATTATTATCATCTCACTGATGCAAAGACCAACATGGTGTTTCCGATTTAAAAAAAAAAAAACATAAACAAAGCACAACTAGTTTAACTCAAAATTAACTTTGAGGGTAGTTCAATTGGTAAGATCTTGAATTTATTCTTTAGTGGTCACTAGTTCGAATCTTCTTAGGGCCATTAGAGGGTTTCCCGATCATTAATTTTAGAGCCCCAGAGAATAATCGAGCTGCGCATAAATTGGCACAGATACCCTGAGTTATAAAAAAAAAAAGTTTAACTCAAAATTAAATTAATGATTTAACATCTTCATTAAATTTTAATACATTTGAATATAAACATAGTCGACACAATTATGAATTCAAACTTTATACAAAACAATCGACTCCCCTATTCCCATGCACCTCCAGTCCCTGCAGTTCCGCGATGCTGTACTAAAGCTTCAAAATTTGAGAGAACAGCAACAAGTAGGCTTGGTACAATTTTCTTCTTTTAGAGATGCCTGATGAGCTCATGCTTCGTCCCAATGATGAATACAAGAAGGCAGAGCGATTCAATTTTGGGAAGCACATTTAAGTGACAGAACCAAAGCCTGTCACAACTTCTCAACTGCATTGCTTTTGTAGTTTCTCTTTGGTTTTGGTCATTTTGATGGATTGTTCCTTCCTCTCAGTGCTTATAAGCAGCTCCCGTATTATAAGAACAGGGGTTTGGTTGCATCTTTGGTAATCCAAGCTGCCCCTGTATCCCATCTCTTGCATACTGCTGCCACATAACCTGCTCCTCCGCCAACAGCCTCTGCTTCTTCTCCATCTCCGACATCTGAACATATGACGGCGGTGGCACCGCCAGCGAGGCTGCAAACGGGTCCGTTCTCGTTGAAGCAGCAGCTACCGCCGCCGCATTCCCATCTCCCGCGGGAGGTGCTGGCAGAGCCAGCATTGCGGGCCTCCCCGCTGACCCAATCGCCACGCTGCTGGCACTTCCGGTGGCTACGCAACCCGACGAGCTCATTGCTTGTGCTATGGCTCCTCTTTGATACATTCCGTCGAGTACCATCATGTCGAACCCACCACCAAGCGACGCCTTCTGGTTCGACAAATGGCTTGCGGCTTGAACCAGTTGTGTCTCCCAATTTTCTTCGTCTTTGAAAGCTTCCCATGCTGGAGTACTATTCCTCTCTGGGCCACCGTCAAACAAAGCTAGAGCCAATTTGTCCCCATGTTCTTGACACGTCTCTGCATCTTCACCCAAGTTTAACAAATCGGATTCGTTTTGGATGTCATTGTGATCTCTTTCTTTCTTCTCCTCCTTCACCTCTTCTTCTTCTTCTTCTTCGTCTTTTTCTTCATCCTTTGGAAATCCTTCGGGTGGTGGTAATGCCTTGATCGCGTTCATGTCCAGTACTTCCTCTTCTTCAACAAACTCTGACTTTTTTTCTTCCTCCCCCTTCTTCTCAGCTTGATGATTCTTATATTCCAATTGTAAATCCCTTCTGTGTTTCTCTTTGTTGGACTTTCCTCTTATATAATCATCCATTGTATCCAATTGCTGCCGTGGAACTTTGTCAACTTCTGGGTACTCAGCTGCTCGTGCAATCCCAACATGCTTGCACCAGCTGTAGAAGGCGTCGAGTTCGTCCAACTGATTCGAAACGCGGCAGAAGATCTCGTAGGCTTTAACAGAGTCGGCTACTTCCAAACCCATGAACCGATCCACTAAGATGCTTAGTATTTCTGCTATGTCGTAATACACCTGGAAACTCTCTTTCACAATCGGGTAGAGTGCCATCAGCACAACCCTGTTATTCTTTGTCGAGCCTGATCGATTCACCATTAAAAAAAAACATATTTTTAAAACCAAATTTTCTCGAAATCAATACAAAACACGGTTGATTTGCAGACTATTAAGCCACCAATTATTTTCAAAACTTAAGATCTCATTTGATTTATTTTTTTTATTTTGTATTTTGTATTTTTTTCTTTATTTTTTGTTTTGAACATATTTTTCATTTTGCACTTTTAAAAATAAGAAAAATAACTCAAAATGTATTTGATCATTTATATTTTTAAATTTTATTTTAAAAAATAGAAAATGAGTTAACATATAAAATAAAAAATAACAAAAAGTAACTTTGAGTATTTTTAATCTAAAACAAGAATAATAAAGTATTTTTTATTTTCTTATTTTAAGATTTTTAAAATATAAAATACATAAAATAAAAAATAAAAAACAAAAAATAAAAAACAAAACCAAACTAAACCAGAACAAATGTCACCTAAGTTATTAGAAAATAGGTTAATGTATGTCAAGGAGTTTTAACGCAGACCAGACTAATTACCTTTGGGGCGGCATGCTAAAAACCTCTCCAAGGCATACAACAAACTCTGAACTCTCGAAAACACATTGTGATTGCTCATTTCACGCACCGGGGTGGCTCTCACCGGTGACGTTGCTGCTACCTCCTCCTCCTCATCTTCCCCGAACGTTTCCCGCCTACCCCTCCTGCATTGCCCTCTGAACTCGAGCAGTTCATCGAGGTACAACCCGTACATGCGTACGAACGCAGAGTAATCCCAGAAATCAGAACGTCTGTCGCGAAAATCGGACATGTCGAGGAGGCGAGTCCCACGCCTTGTGGCGAAGAAAATCTCCTGCTGGTAAGCCACGTCGCCTTCCGCGAGCAACCTTTGGATCAGCATGAGCGACTTCAACGCCACCACCCAGTTCCTGGTCTTGCTGAGACGCTTGGAGATGGTGGCAACGCAGGCGTGGACAAAGGCACGCGAGTAGCACGTGAGGCTCAGTATTTCTCGGACGTGTCTCTCCTCCGGTGGGTATTCTTCGTGCCTGGTCGCCTTCACGATCGCTATCTCGAGGTCGGATATGGAGGCGGTGCTCCCGACTTTGGCCAGGCCAATGCTGGTCTTGTCCTTCACTGCTCCAATGGCGTTTGTGAGCTTACTCGGAGCCATTGATTGATTTAGGGGATGATTTTGTGGATTATAAATGCTGCCAATTTGTGTTATTTATTGAATCGGTTGGAATTGTCAACCTGAAATCATTAAGCAACAGAGAAAATTGTTTGCTTGTATATCGGGGTTACACACACACACACATACGTATATATGCGTATATATATGTAGGAAATGAGGACTTGTATGGCCCCAGAAAATACCTTTGGCTAAGAAACTATACTGAAGGAGATGGTCCAACTCCTGTGTTGGTTCTATTATACATGTGCAGATGATGAGCTTGATGCAATGCTTGTGTTGAATACCAGTCTTTCTTCAACCTTAAAAAGCAAGTCAATTGTAATTCTTCTTCAATGGATTGTTATTTGTTTGACCCATTAGTAGAAAACTTCAAGTCCAAAGGAAAAAAAATGAATAGAGGAAAAAGAAGAGGGAAGAAAGATGGCTTTATCAATGGCTAGTCAATCCCCCTCTACTCCTCTGTTCTACATCTCTCCCTCTCTCTCTCTCTCTCTCTCTCTCTCCCCTTTTTGTCTATTAATTTCAGTATGCTATTTCCTATGACTGGACATTCTGGTTTCCTCACAACCACCATCCATTTCCCACAATTTTAGCGGGAAATAACTGGTTGTTTATGGGAAGGTAATGAGCCAAATGGCAATGTTTCTGCAACACATGGGTTTCAGAGTTCTATTGTCTCAAAAATCTATCTTGACAATGTCAATGGTTTCTAAAGTGGTCAAAGGTCGGAAGACCAACAGGGGCTTGGATAATTTAGACTATGTGTGTCATTTTTACTAAAATTTTATTTTAATTAAAATATTATTTTAAAGTATTTGTAATTACTTTAAAAAATATGAGTGCTATGTCAAAAAATTAAAAAAATTAAAAAAATAATATTTTTTTTGGTGATAAAAATTCAGAAGTGAACAAAATAAATCGAGAGTGTTTGGATAGTAAAAAAAAATACAACAAAAATATAAAAAGTTGATGTAATAACAATATGCGGTAAAATTTGATTAGAAGAAATTAATAACTTTTTGTAATTTTTGATAAGATTTGGTAAACAAATCACTCCTTCCTTTGCTCATTTTGTTTTTGTTCTATTTTATTTTTACAAATCTCAAACCTTCATTTTCATATATAAGGGCAAATAATACAAACTTAATTCATAATGACTATAAAGATAATTATAATATAAGGGGAAAAAAATTCAATTCATAATAAATGCAAAGATAGTTATAATGCAAGGGAAAAAATCAATTACAATGAGATCCTCAACAAATTATATTGTCAAGCCTTATATGAGAATGAAGGGATGAGATATTATCAAAAGCAGAGAAAGAGCAAAAACGAACATTAAGAGTGTGTTTAAGGTAATAAAAAGTGAGATAATTAAGCGAAAGTAAGATAAATTATGAGTTTGTAATTCATATAATGAGATGAAAAGTAAATAATTTTTAGAGATTTTAAAAATTTTTAAAAATTTTTAGCACTTTTTAACAAACTAAATGCAACCTAAAGCTCCATATGATAATGTTCTATTTTTTTTTTTTTTATATTTCCAAAATTTTATAAACAGACAACTGAAATATATTTATTAAATTTGTTTATATTTTTTTATTTCTAAAAAAGTAAAAATTTAAATAGAATAGGATAAACAAAAAAAAAAAGTTTTTTAGTCT